>BGZK01001330.1:0-170062 GCA_005406025.1 Eumeta japonica
CACCTGTTATAAGCGCCTGTATCACAGACACGGTATAAAGTTTTATGTATTGTAAATAATTGGGAATTTGAAAAAATATTTATTTTTTATGTATTTTAAAATTAATTATTAATTTTATTGATATGTTATTTGAAAACGAAAAAAATTTTTTCAATTATAAGCGATTAAAAATTGATAAAATTTAAAAATCACGTGACTGAACGCGCCACAATGATTGCCACCATACTTGTGACGTCATAATGTTATAGCATTCCATAACAGTGCAGCGTTTACAGCTATTATAAGTAACTAATGACAATATGAATATGAAATACTTACATCAAAGTGATCTCTTCACAACAAAAGTTCGATTTTGTTTTAGGATTATCTCGGAGCACTGCTTGAAACCATTTTTCGACGTTTCTCGTCTTGAGGAACATTTAAAAACATTTTTCCAGGTTGTCTTTGTAGTATTTGTACATAATGGTACAAAACAAGAGCGGTAACTTTTGAGATTTGACATTTTATATATTTTGAGTATTTAACAATGACAGAATAAAATAATCAAAACTCAAAAGCACTACACTTATCTCCGTATACTACTACGAGTGACAACTAACATTATGACGTCACACGCACTGATTTGTTCGGGAGTTGTCGGCGCGTCTTCGGTACTGGATTCAAAAAATAATTTTTATTTTGATATAGCTTTTTAATTATTGTAGAAAAAAAAATAAAAATTGTTTTGTTATAAAACTAATATATGATCTTTCCATTTTTCAACAAAAAAATTTTTTTCAAAAACCTAATTGTGTGTTAATATTATAATCGTGACAAATAAATGATAAGAAAGCAGATCTGGAGGGGCGCCTGTCGGCCGCACTGTGAGGTAATACACTCCGCCTATATAAGCCGGACTTCCGGGATTTTTCACAGTCGTCGTCCGGCCTCCGTTCCGAACGCATCGCGTACAGCGCCCAGTATGCAGTGTGTCCAGATTTCTGTGTTTCATCCGTGTGTTTGTGTGTGCAGGTGTGCGCCGAGCACATAGAGTGAAGTGCATAGCGACGAGCTACACCAGTTCTGCCGGGTAACCCCAACGGTGTCAACAACCGGCACGTTATTGCTTTCGTGGTTCGTCCACGCAGTTAATCTGCAGCGCCGCGACCGCCTCGTTGCGCGGTCGCGCCGAGCGGTGCACGCGTCGGACACCGCCGCGCGGCGTCCGTTGCGGCCTACCGCATCGCGTTCCGCGTCCCTCGCGGCCCTCTTCCATCGTTCCGCTACACGACCCGGCCTGCGCGCTGTGGTCGTCGCGTCGCGTTATCCCACGCGGTGCTGCGAGAGCGTTTAGCTAAGGCCGACTCTTTGCAGCTACCTGCAATAGCCAATTGTTAAAATACTCGTGAGCGGTCCTCGACCTCCTTAGAGACTTCGAGCGTACTGCTCCTCCCCAGCCTCGCTCCGAGCAAGCCAACCCTGATCTCGAGATGGGAGGTCAACACCAAATACAAAGAGCCCACTAAGCGGCCAGCTACCGCTCGCCCGTCTGAGGGCTCTACCTCCTCCCTCCTCCGATTCCGACGCCGGTGAGTGACGACTCGGATCTCTCCGAGTTCACAACAGTACGGCGACGCAGCTTCGCGGCCAAAACCGCAACGTCCTACTCACGGAAGGGCGACGGATCCACCTACTACCGGATCACCCCTGTCTTCCAAAAGCCTAAAACGGCCAACCCCAAAACAAAACCAACAATCCCCGGCAAATCGGCTAAGTCGATTTACGACGCTCCAGAGAGCTGGAGAAACTGTTCAGCCTACTAAGGCAACGGCCCCACGGTCACACTCCACGAGGCGGACGAAATCGTCCCCCGCCCCGGTAGTAAACTTCAACGTCCACCGCCCCTTTCATTCATGATAAGGGACGCTGGACCGAAGTCAAAACAATGCGATAGCAAAGGCATTGTCATCCTGAACGGCCGCAACTCAATTAAAGGCCTAATTCAACCGGAGTCCGTCACGGACTTCCGAAATCTATCTCACATTTGCGACGCTCAAAGTCGCCTACATCTTCCCCAGGAGGAACGCGAATTCCGCGTCGTCCTCCGGGAGTACCAAAAGAAATCCCCACCGAAGAGGCAGGGAGGACTGTTAACGCAGGACCTCCCTGTACATCGGTGCGACGGATCACCAACCGCGCCCGAGAGCTCTGGACCTAGTGTTAGTAACAGCTAACACAGGCATCGACCAAGAAACGAAACGGTCCTTCTACTCATCAGCGGTATGCTCCCTTCAGGTGTAGTGGAGCAACTCACAAGAAAGCATTCCTGGACAATGCTTTAATTGTCAAATGTATGGACATTCGTCCAAAAACTGTTTCCAACGCGCGCGCTGCGTAAAGTGCCTGGGCGACCACGGCACCGCCGCATGCACGCGAAACAAAGACACAGACGGGCCGCCCGCCTGTGTCCTTTGAAATCATCCGGCCACACGGCCATTTAGGCTGTCCCGCGCGCCTAAGAGGAACACAACCCAAAAATAAAACCCTCCGCCCGCTCGCCGCGCCGCGTCATGCCGCGCGCGCGGTTACGCAAAATTATCGTACGCGAAAGCGACGGCAGGCCCCCGTACGGACCCGCCACCCCAAACAAAAACTAAAACTAACCTCACCCTCCGAGAACATTAAAGCCCATGTCGGTGATCTCTATCATCGACATTGGGAAGTAGTGCTCTCGCAAATAAATTCAAGACCGCCGCGAATCCCGTGGAAAAATCTTGATCTTAGCAGAACACGCCCCGCTCGTGGAGGCGATTAAAAATAACAAATTCTAACCCGCCCAAAATAAAGTCACTAGCCACCCCACACTGAGTGGTAAACCGGTCAATAATCACACTTCACTCACCCACGCGACGCGAAGTCCCAAACTTTGTACATTGCACCGAGTGCATTGTTTGTAGCTTTCGCTTTGACGCCCGGCAAAGCTTATGAGTACCATGGTCATAGTAATAGCTTTAACGATAGAGTCACCTAGAGGTTTTAGTGGGTAAAATCCCACATAACCCGGCTCATAGGTCGCGTGGCTGGTATCTTCGTCCGTGAAGATTTTACACTTCCTGCGGCAAACCAAAAAAAAAAGTGGATTTTTCAGTCACAGTTCCTATTCCGCGGTTGCGATCGGTCGCCTTCGGTCCAGTCCCCTGACCCCACTTAGTTTACTGTGTTACTGAGGTGAGTGTTTCCCGTAGCGCGTTTCGCGCGTATACGAGTGTGCGCGGTACCGTGCAGTGCACCGTGCGGCGACAGCCATATTATGTTCGTCCTGTGTGTTCGCTCCGCCTTACTGCGCCGTTCGCACGCTGAGCCCTCCCCGGTTCGTGCCTCGGCTGAGCTGCCGCAGGAGCCGCTTCTAATACCGATCGCTTTTTGGTTATTTCATGTGTTTTTCGCACATAAACGGTTTGTCATTGACTGCGGAGAGCGACCGCATTTGTCGACCAGCAACACTCCTTAGGGAGGGACAATGCTCGAGTGTCGACTGCCAGCGGTCAATCTCTGTTATCGGTATACGACCCGATTCCGATTCAAAATCAGCTGTGCCACGTTACGTTTTTAGGTAACGCTTATAGGTCATTTCTTAAATCTTAAATTTAAATTCAGTGATTTAAGGGCCTACAGCCCTCAACCGGAACCGCTAGTTTTTTCGCCTCTCGCGGAATTATGCCACCCCCTCAACTACTCGCTTTTAAAAGCGTCGTTTGATACCTAACTTATTACACAATGTAATAAGTAATTATTTAGTTATTTTGTCTCTTCCCGGGGCACAATCGTCACCTATGACGTTACTATGTCGTGGTAACCGAAAAGGGGTCAAATGATTTTTCGCGCCTTTGGCACTCCTTGTGCCTCCTGGCAGCTTTGGATGAAGTCCTCAAAGCTCCAATATAATTGGAGCTACGGACAACTCCCATCCGACATGTTGATTCGGATATTTTTTGATCCGTGAAAGTCGGACACACCACGCACACGGATGCGTGGAGCTCATTAAGTTTTTTATCCCCCTCTCCCCGCAAGGAGAAAATAAAAAGGGATTTTTTGTCAGTTCGAGTGCAGCGGCCGACGGAACAATCCTGAAGAAGCAGCCCACCGAAGAGAGTGAAGCCAGTGTAGTGCAACGACGACGGCGTTGTATTCAGAGCCACCCGGGAGAATATCCGTCCTCCACATTGTCAGTTGTTCTTTTCATTTTTCAAAGACTTTGCCAGTCGCATATCATCTGAATAAACCGTTTTACGATTTTCTAGTGGCACTGTAGCCGCATGTCCATTTATACCAAAAAGAAGCAACCATTTGCTGCAAAGTGCTTTTGGCACGAATCACTTTGTTGAATTTGACACATTTTGAACACCCACACCGTTGACTATTGTTTAGTTTCGAATTCACACGCATAACCCCAAGATTCATCACCTGTAAATAATATAAACGGCTTGCGACGCATCATGATTGTTTTTTTTGCACCAATCGACATGAGCCTGTTTTCAATCAATATTCAGGTTGAGCAGAATCCAATGCAAACAATTTTTAACAGCCAAATTTTCATGTAATATCTTATGTGTGCTCGTCATACTTATGACGCCTTAATCTCGTAATATGTAACATGACGATCTTGCATTATTAGTTTACTTTTCGACGGTGTTTAATTCTGAAACGTCGAAGTCGATCTATGCACTGTTTTGAGTTATTCCACGCCGAAAATCAATAAATCGTCGCAACGAAAATTTTCACGAGTAAATTCATGGTGATAAAAGACTCGCAATATTTAAAATGACGCCATGATGGTAAAACAATTTACAGTTACATGAAACAAACTGTATTCTACAGCCAAGGAATTAAATATTTAAATGTGGTAATTAATTTTTGAATATTGTTCTTCTGTATGTGGCCAGTCCCGGATACACAAATAGCAGCCCTCGTACTTTATATATTCTTTTACCCTGGTTAAACTGGAATCAACTCGAAAATCAAAGTTTTCTATGAATCTGTTTAAATAATCATGTAAATAGGTTTTTGAAAGCAATTTTCAGGGTTCCGAGACAAAATGGCAAAAACGGAACCCTTACAGTTTCATCATGTCGGTCTGTCCGTCCACATATCACAGGCATTTTACTCAAAACAATAAGATGTATATAGATGACATTTGGAATAAAGGGGTCTTGTATAAGCTGCTACTTAGTTTGGTAGTTCAATAAATATTTGTTTTTGTTAAGTAAAAACAAAAATTAATATTTCCAAGGGAGGCACTCCATACATGTAACAGAAGCTGATTTTTTTTTCCGCAAACATCAACATGTACATATTTCTACAGTTCTTTTTAAAAACACTAAGGTTTCTAAGCAATTTTTTGATTAATTGAATATTTTCAGAAATAATCGCTCCGAAAATAGCTAAAATTGCCTTTATTTTTTAAATAGTATGTCCAAGAAATCTAAAAAAATTCAAAGTTAACATATAATAAATACTTTAGAGTTAAATTATTTTGAACATGATCAGATATACCGTTTTTGAGTTATTGTCGAAAAACTGCGATTCTCAGCAAAAGGACCTAAGTGCCATGAAGAAGAGCTCTTGCTGGTACACTTTAGTCTACTAGAAACTATTGTAAACTAAAGCGCACCAAGCACTTTCGTTTACAATAGTTTCAGACTAATAGTCGACGTACCTACTTGTTACTCTAGTTATAACCGACTAAAGTGCTTATACTTATTCTATGCGAGAAACATGGAAAATGTATAATAAGCTAGGTTTTTTCGTCTGTAGTGCATTTCTTTGTTGTAACACCTTCAGAATCCTACACTGAGCATGAACTGACATGATCTTAGTCATTTTTTATTAAAATTAATTAATTTCACATTTTTTAATAAACGAGTAATTATAACTTTGTAATTTATTTAACTACTTTGCTTATGGATCCAACCACGGTTAATAAAACTGACCAGGCATTTCTTTTACTTTTGTACGGAACACTTGGAAATGCAGTATTTCCGATATCGAATTTATTAGCCACTGGTAATAATTTCAGGGTCCTTACATTCTTAGTCGGAGTGTGACTACCAAACTATCAGTAATTATTAACAAATTAAATAAGTTATTCTTATTCTTTATAATATAAAAGTTCTAAAATTATTGTTATAATAATTGTTTTGAACTTTTATAAATAAGTTAAAAACGATTAATACAGATCACATTTTCAGCCACTTCCACATTAAATTAATTTAGCTCATTTTTACTGTTATCTTAAGAGATGTATTTATGATTAGATTGTCGCGTTGGAATTATATAAGATAATAAAAATATGTAGGTAGATCAATAAATAATTTTAATTCTGCTCATACTAGGTTTTACTAATAAATATTGAAGAATAGTTTCTGACGACAATGTTATTCCCTAACTCCTGCATAGGTGACACTCGAAATTTATAGAACTGACCACTTAGAAACTGTAAAAAAAAACATTTAAATTAAAAAAATGGAACTTTGCCAAAGTTATTATACTGCATTAATCTCTCATTTGTTTTTACATACTGTTGGTAACAAAAAATTGTTTGTCTATACTTAACATCATATTAGTTAAATTTTTGTGCAATGATTTTCAATGACTTTCGAAGCCATTTAAGCCAACAAAAAAGTTTTTAACAGATTTCGGTTGGCCATTTATGATGAAGCCATTGTTTATAACTGGTTTAACGAGTTCAACCATGTTGCACTAATCTGATTGACGATCTACGTGAGGGACGTCCTTCTATGGCGATGACCGAAGACAACATTAATGCTGTGCAGCTTATGATAGAGACTGACAAAAGAGTGACCCATCAACAAATTCAGACAAGCTTAAGAATCAGTATGAGTCAAGTATACAATTCTTCATAACATTTAGCGGTTAGGAAACTTTATACTCGATGGATACCTCATAGTTTGACCGAAGCTCAAAAAGTCCGTCGTGTTAATGGGTGTCGCGAAATGATGCAGCGTTGCCGGTGGTGACTCAAACGCTGTGTGCGACGTAGTTATATGTGACGTGAGCTGGTCTACTGTTACGATCCCGAAATGAAGTTATTTAATGGGTATTTCCTTTCGAGGATTGCCTGCTAAAGTAAAACGAGGTGGAAGCTTCGGAAAAAAAGTGGTGGGCTTCTTCCGAATGATAGGTCATTAAGGTACAATTGTTTGAAGGTAAAAGCAGTCACTGCATTGGTGGCACAATTGTTTGTTTCTTGTTTTGGAAAATGATCGAGAAACATGACCTCACAATAGGATTCTCCTTCATAATGACGATGCCTCACCACAAACCGCTAAACAAACAAACTATTTGGAGATGTTAGGTATAGAAATACTGGCCTTCAGCCCGATTTCGCACCGTGCGATTTTATTTCCTAAAATAAAAAAAAAACTTCAAGGAAAGTGGTTTACGGACGTCGAGAAAGCAGTGCATACGAAAAGGCCGCCCCCTAAGTGCGAGTGTGCAGAGTTTCATCCAACTGGTTCCATTAAATGTAGCGACGTATTGATCTCATCGGACACTATTTTGAAAAACAACAATAATGTAAATGACATGCCAATTTGTTCATTTTTTTGATTTTCTAGGGACTTTCAGATTGACCCACATAACCGTTAAGAAGGCTTTGGTTTCCATCATCGGCTCAGCAGCATGAAATGATAACTATTAGGTATAAAAGCTTGAATATCTTTATAAAAAATTGAATACAATATTCATGCCTATAATATTTGAGGGTATTCTTAAATTCTACTGGGATCCCATCATCACATTGTGACTTGGTGACTATAGAACCATCACGGAAGTTTACCTTTTTAAACAAAAACAATCTTGAAATCAATCCACAATTGATGTAATTATCACTGTACATAAAAAAGATACATACAGACGCACAAACAGTCATTTCTTTGAAGACAGCTAAAAAGGACCAAAAATTTTTAAAAATTCGTAGGGCAAGAATCATCGAAAACATTTAACATGCGATGTTTGATTTGGGATGACATTTCTACCTTATTAGTCAGAAATTTATTGACTAAATGATTCAATTTCCAATCTACACATTTTTCTTGTAATGTGATAAACAACGAGAAATCAAATATGACAAACAAATGATGTATTTCTATAAATAATTAAACTGAAAGTAAAACATCAAAACGGCCAGTGATATTTACACGTTACATGCTCTGCAGATTGATAACCTACCATATAATGTATTATCTATGCTATGCTGCTAACTGAAGTAAAAACTTAAAAATATGAATTTTTTTGAGGATATTCCATTTAATTATAATATCAAAAATTAAAACATTATAATGAATAAATTAAAATCATTGACAGTACATGGTTTTCATATATATCGGTACAGTGAACTACAATTACCTACATATATGCATTTTCACATGATCTGTTTACTAAAGTAAACACATGGACTGGGCAAGGCCATTAAAGCAATAAAATAGTCAATATTAAGGTTTGAATTGCAAAAAACTTAGACTTTTGTTAAATAAAATAACATGTTCCAATTGAATTAAATTTAGAATATACTACATTATGTCGGTAACGCAGTGACACGAGCTTGTAAGATTTTACCCATTCCAAAATGACCTAACATAACTGCAGAAGTTTTCAATTTAAAAACAAAGGTAATTGTGTAAAAGAGGAAGCAAACAGCGAATTAAAACTTTAAAAAAAACAAAGGTTGAGTAATTATTTTTTAGATTAATTAATTACGTAAGTGGTGTAGTATTTGCAAATTCATTAGACTAAAGGTGAAGAAATGTTAAACATGTTTTTCACATGTCACTACTATTCTCAATATGGAAACAATTTCTTTGGAGGATGAACATCTGAGATGCGACGACGTGAACTCGTAACATTTTATCTATTCGAAAATTGCCTAACATACCTATAAAAGTTTTCATCTTAAAAGCTATCTTAAAGCATAATATTCATAAACAGATTCCTGTTTTGTTTCGTATCACGAACAATATGACTAAATCTATGGTCAGATACAGATGGATGGGTGAATATTATAACTTGCAAAGAACCCTGATACACTAGGAAACAATAACATTCTACATACAGTTAATTGGTTAAGAATCATAATCATACTTATATGCATCTCACTAATATAAATTTTGGACATGATTGTTTTTCACCTTTAAGATAATTAATTTTTATAAGTCATACTGATTGTCCCATATCTTATACCAATATTAAAGAAAGGCATTCCAACTTGCTAACTTATTAACACAGAATCCAAATACTAAAATTTTGACAACAGATTTCATCCAAAACATGAAACTCAAATAAAAGGTGGTGCCGTAGTCCATCCTAATTTTTCCGATGTTAAACATATAAATATCAGCTAAGACTATTCATTACAAATAAGAGATAACTATTTTATTTTTTTTTTATTTTTAAACACAAAATTTGAAACTATTAAATATGCATGGTAATGTCATCACGTATGGTTGTTCTTATCATAAAAAAATGTGCCTATATATTTTGAGGTCTCTTTTGCCTGTAGTGTATTACTCAAGTGATAAATAGAGAAAGTCGAGATTGTAAATAATATTTCTAAACTGTATATATCTTTTGAAACTGAAAGGAATTCTATATCATGATCCACGATCAGAATAGTGACAACTATGAGCGTCAATTCATGTCACATAAGTATGTATAGAGTACATACTTACAGTGGTATGTGTAAATCAGACTTACTAACCACACTATTATCTTGTATTTCGGGCTTGCATACTTATATACACTTGATAAAAAACATACTGCTTATATACTCTTGATATAATATAAAAATACTATATTTTAACTGCATGAATCAATCTTCTTTTGCAACACTGAAATTAAAAGCAAACAATTTTTTCCCTTTTTAAAATCTATAAATAGAGCCTTAAGATTATCATTTGACTTCTGTGAATCATTTTTCAAAATAATTTTTATAATATGCATAATAAATGTCAACTTTAAAATCAGTGTTAGTGTAACGTAAAAAAGGCAGTTACTTTGCTCATGAAATAAAAAAAATGTTGCATTTCTTAGAAGCAAAATCCACCACCAAGTGTTAAAATCAAAAACCTTAGTTTAGTGTATGTTCATAAATGTTTGAATATTTTGATTAATCATTTAATGTTGAAGAAAGCAATCGAAAACTGCAATATCCAAAATTATACAGAATCCAAAAAAAAAATTTTAATCACAAGGTTTAATTTGATGACTGTGAAATAACATTAAAAGTTCTAAGAAAAGTTACAAGAAAAAACTCGCATCGAAATGGATGAACTTTACTCTGAAATAACAATATTAATCGAAATCTTTTCAAAAGTAAAAGAATTTAGTAAGTTGTGTTCTAAAACAATACCAAAAATATTTATTAAAAAATAAGCCTTTGATATACATTCATGAAAAATTAAATGTGATAAAGCATGACACTTATCATATGCAAAAAATTCTTAAAAAATGCTAAATGTACAAACAAATATAGTTTTTGTAAAAATGATTAAGTAACAAACATGTCTTTGACTATTTTTTAGCCTTTCCATAAAATACTATATATTTTTGAAGTGTACTATATTTTTTATAGCTTATTCTGAAAAAATTATATAATTGACCAAAAAAAATTTTGGCAACCATGTGAATTGTAAGCTGCAGTACAAATATTTGGATATATATTCAAAATGTATTTGTAACAAGATCCTTTATTACTTTCAGTAAAGAAAAAGTTTCTATTTCACTTGTTACTTTATACAACTGCAGCATCTACCTCCATCTTATATTACAGTTTAGATATTAACAACAGCATGTTTTTATTCTTTATCTGTCCATGTAAAGCCTAGATAGCCTTTAGTGAGACCATAAAATAAATATTATTTATATACCTGCATAAATAATGTTAATTTTGCAAACAGTATAGACAAATAAAAAATCTGTACTAAATATATGCAACTTTACTTGAATTATAAAAATATTTGACAGATTCCCACACAATTGCTTCTTAAATATTTTAGTACCAAATAATGAAACCAAATATATTTCAACTTATGTACTTCTTTATTTGTAGTTAGGAGATTAATGATAGTTTGCTAAAATTTGTTTTGATTGTTAGTACATAACTGTAGGGCAACTTGTCTGTTGAAGTGACGGAAAAAAAATTGAACATAAAAAAAATGTTTTAAAGGAGTAATTGCTTAATCACAGACCAATATTTATGAAAAATTGTGAAATGTTTTAGTACCAATTATTACACGATAAATATATTGAATCTGCATGACAAAGCATAGGTAAAGTATATTACATTATGATATAGTATGCATTTAATAAATTTCACCAATAAATAGGTTGTGTAATACACACCAATTGAGTTTCAATTTGATTAGTCTGCTAAAAAATATACTTTGTAAACAGGCAATACTTAGATTGTGTTGATCCTCAAAACATGGTATGATTATTAAAAGAATACCAGCTATAACTTTCAAAGCTTATAAGCAACAACATCTGGAGTGTTCAAATTTAAATTATTTGCAGTAGCTACTGGTACATTGGAAAAAGAAAATCATTATTTATGAGAAACGCAGAATTCTCTTGTAGCAACTAAGGTGCATGAGTACATTGTTACACTAAGAATTTTAAGTATTTTATGTCAATATAACTTAACAGAATTTTCACAAAATAGCTAAAAGTTTGTCAATATATTCACACTATTAGTCATAAGTTAACATTGCTCAGGTATTCAATTCCTCAAGATAAGAGTAGAGGCATGCTCGTGTGCTAGTTGAGAGAAGGCGAATGTCCATCGTCCCAAACTACGTCAATGCTTGGCCACTTGGTCTGCAAGCAGGTAAGCATTGGGTCACTGCTGGCAGCACGCAAAGGACATTCCAGTAGTGCCGCACGCCCTGTTCGAAAGACCACACGTCCACCTGGATTACTTCGAGGTAATCCATTATAATGTAGCAATGTAAATGTATCTGGTGCACCTCTTTCACATCCAGGGAAAAATTCATCCATAAAAGCACTCAAAAGAATGATTCCTAGATTTTCAGAATCCAATTTTTTTCTCATAAGTTCCACATACTCTGGTTCACTCACAAGATCCGCCGCACATAAAACGTCTTGTAAAGCTGCTGAAGGAATGAAGTTATTACCTTCAGGATCAAAAGAACGAAAAATTCTTTCAGCAGATTCACCAACAGTCTCTGGAGCAGCTAACCTTCTTTCAAAAGAAAACAACACAGTTAAATGTGTCTCTGAGGCTAATACCCAAACAGGATGCTTAGGATTTTTATAAAAAGATCCTACAGTACAATACTGCATGTGTTCCATTATAGTCAGAAAACCAATATCATTTTGCCGTTCAATGCCACGTAATCGTAGACCTCCCACAACCTGCTCATGATCCCACACATGTGCTACTGCTCGACCTGTCAGCATTAAATTGATAAGGCCTTGAGATCCATAGCCATAAGTTGAATGTATTAGAGGGTCCGAAAGTTCAGCAAGTTCTGCCTCCACAATGCTTACACCTTTACTAAGGATTACACTATACAACAATAATAACACTCCATATTTGTCTTTAAGGATACGTATGTTTCTGGTATAGAAAGACTCGACTTCAGATATTGTTTGAAACGAATGCACTTCTAATCGTTGATGAAAGTAGTCAATGGGATCACATGCATCTTCTACAGTAACTCTTCCAGTACTGGTTTCAGGTTCATTATCAATTTTTCGGTATACGGCTACATTATACTTAGAAGCTAGACACTGGCTTAATATGGAACAGACTGCTCTAACAAGTAGAGAGTTACACTTTTCAGAAGTTAAATCTTGAAAACAATGTCCTGGTGTCTCAGATAAAAGTATTTTCAGTAGAAAACCTTGTACAGGGGCTATAGCAGCGCAAGGACCCCCTTCTTGCTGAATTAAAGCACTAGGTTCATCAGCGCTAAATTGAAAACCTTGTGCCCATCGTCTAAACACATCTTCTTTTACATTGGCACCCCATAATAATTGCCTAGTAGAACTCAACTCCTGTTCTAATGAAGCAGTTCCAGCGCTCATGCTTTGTCTATCAATTCTTCCAGAAGTACTAGTTTCTGATTCGTTCGGTCCGTTTAACATTTGTAAATCTCGTACTACGCTACACCATCTAAAAAGAAAGAATGTATTAAGCATGGTAATACAAAAGCAAATTTAACCATGTACAGATAATCACTCAAATGCAATCAAGCGTCGTAATTAATAAGTTAGTTGTATAACGTATTAATGAAAATAATATTAACTAATTTACATAAATCATAATCTTTAATCGTAACCACGTAATACTTACAACACAGCTCATAGTTAGTCTTGCAGGATTTATTATTTTTCTATTCGACCGTAAAATAGAGAGTGTATTTCTTATTATTTGTGTTATAAATTCTCCATTAATTAAAAGAAAAACACTTCTAAGTAGAAAATAAAACCTTATTTCAGCAGCTTACGACATATAAGCTGCCATATTTTTTAAGAAAAATAACAATTGTCACCAATGTTACCAAATATTCAGAATTGAAAATTGACATCAATTCTAAAATGTACTTTGTACAATGATACAAAAATATGAAAACGAATAAAATAATTAAGCACAAGCCAGTACTTATTTCTTAATACTCATGAAAAGAATTAATTTCTTCAGATAACTCTCGATTAAATAAATTTCAAATTAAACCCAATAATAGTTAATACTTATAGTTGGCAACATTGACCATTATTTTTCATCCCAAATTAAATTTAATAAGAAATTATTAACGTTTATACAAAGTACATTATATATACATATAAATATTTTGGAAATTTAGCTATTATTAAAAAACTACTTTGAAAAAAGTATATTTTTAACCTTCATTTTCAAAAATATGTTTTCCGTTATTGTAGGATACATTACAGACCAGTCTTAAAATTGTTTAACTATAACATTTTGATATGCAGGCTGTCTCATAAATCGCGCATCCAATTGTTGGTATCGAAAGAGAAAAATATTCTGAGCCCAAAAATCCATGTTTGGAATTTTTCGATAACGTAGTTAATTAATTAATGAAAGTAACCAATCAGGAGTGCGCTACAGAAGAATAAAAATTGAGTGGGGAGGCAGTAAGGGACGCGAGAGTGAGATGGACCAACCGTAGACGGCGGACGTAATAAAATATTATTAAATAAATTATTATCCAAACTAGTTTTCTTTGCTACATTTAACATTTTTCAATCTCATTTTCGTTAGCCAGAGTCTAATATCTTGAACATTTTCTTATTTATTTCACGTGAATTATTTATTTAAATTTTTTTGCTGTAAAGAACTTTTTTAATACATGATATGATATAAAAAAAATACATAGCAATTGTACATAAGAACTTTTTAATACATGATATGATATAAAAAAAATACATAGCATTTGTACATTTTATTGTGTCTTATATTAATAAGTATATTTTATCTGCTTGTATTCAGAACAGGTTTGCTGTAAAAATGCAAAATGATGTTAAGATTTGTAAAATTCAATTCGATCAACATAAAAAGAAAAAAAAAAATGTATAAAAACTGTACTTTAAGATATATTCAATATCAACATATATTGTACTTGAATATTATCTTTAAAGTGAAGAACATATCGTATGTTTATATAGGCCGTTGTATGTTTATAAATATGTGTTTGCCGTTTTTTAATTTCATAATTTCTTTGACGTATTACATTCTTTTCCTTTCTGTAATCGTATTCTGGGATTGTAACTTCTATCTCGTTTCTTCACTCTTCCTTCTCTGTGATCTTTAATCTCACAAAAACGTCATGGGTGTTGGGTGTTGACGAAGTTTTTAGAATTATTTTATTATTTTTGTTTTAGAATTAATTATTTTTTTTTCATTTTGACATGTTAGGTTCGACAGTCAGTCTTTTAAAATATGTGTAATTGGTGCAAGTGATGATTTATTAATGTGGAGTACTAGTGATACGTGTTATGTTTTGTAATTGTTTCGCCAAGATGAAAAGTAAAATCTTTAGGAACGGGACGGCAACGGTTCGTCTTATAGGTTTGTACAGATATTAGAAATAATTTTAAATAACTTAAGAACTGCCATAAGTTTAATACAAAATGAAGTATAACAAAAACTACAATGGTGTAATGAATTACACGCTGTTTGCGACTTAGAAAAACGAGATGGCCCGTACCACTGCTGTGTTTATAATTTGTGGCATATTGTTAATACATATCATGAATATGATCCTGATATAAAGAAAAAAATTGTGGTGTCTGATAATGCTTAACATATTCTTAAATATCTGTGAAGCTCATAAAATGTAGTGCTCTAGGATAGTGTAAATTTTTCTTTAATATTATAGTGTCATTTTCAAAATGAATTAAGAGCACAATTTTAGGTAATTTTTAAAGCTAAGGACCCTTCCACCATCTCTTTTCTAACTGACAAAAGTCATTTAAAGTAAAATTTTGTGTTCCATATCTTCTTTTTAACGAGTTTTAGCCTGAACATCCATTAAAAGGATGATATGGATAACAAAATTAATTTTTAATTTGTCTTTTTGTCATATAGCAATTTAAAAGGACATAGTGGAAGAGACTCTAAGACTGTGTTTACCAGTGCAACATAAAATAGTTTAAATAAGTACATTTCGACAATGAGTGTGAAAACAGGAAATCTTAAAACTACCATCATAATTGTTTTAATAAATAGCTGTTGATATATATGTATAAGATTTTTTTAATGAATTGATTATGATTATAGGACTAAGTTTGTTACTTGTCTGATTTGCTTGTAATGTATATCTAATACATAAATTATATATATATATATATATATATATATATATATATATATATATATATATATATATATATATATATCTGGCACATATATGGTTTATTTGATATAATGTAACAAGCATATAGAAAAATTATCTATGAGGGTTTATAATCGCACTAATGTAAATAAGTGAAAAAGTAACATGAAACTCATATTAGATCTGTTTACAGTCAAAGGCCCTTCATCCTAAGTAAGATTCTGGAAACTTATGCACTAAGATGAGAAAAACTCACACCAATGTTCCACTGCCTTATCCTCCAATACACCTAAATTTTTATTTATTTAATTGCCTAAAATATATAATAAATACTTAAAACTTTGTCTCATTCAATATGTTTTTTCATTTATTGTGCAAAATGTATGATTAAATTCCTATAAGCCATAGCAAAAATTTTTTCTAGTGCAATTTTATTTTTGGAATATTTATTTTCTTACAAATTGTATCATATTACCTTGATTTTTAATCAGTAATGAAATTTTTGGTTGAATACTTTAGGTTTAATTTCTAAAAGGATCCATACCAAACAATATTTTTCAATATATGTACTGTATATTTGAGAAAATATACTTCAAGCCTTAACATGTATTGCCTTTTAACATTGAATATGTAGAATTGATACAATTTTATTATAATTACTTATTAAAAATTTATAAGTAATATGATTATTTAATTAGAATTAAAACAGTTTTAATATATATTTTTTTATTATTTTCTTGTAAAGTTGTATTAAATTTCTCAATCGGGTTTTAGTCATCCAACACCAGGGGCAGTGGCGGCGCTAGGCGTCGGCGACGTCGGCGACCGCCGACGGCCTCGCACCTGAAGGGGCCTCGCAAACAAAAAAGTTTTGCCTGCAAGTTATTAAAAAGAGGCCTCGCAAAAAGTTTTGCCTACAAGTTATTAAAAGGAGGCCTCGCAAACCTGATGTCGCCGACGTCCACGAGTGGTGTAGCGCCGCCACTGACCAGGGCATACCCTACCTACTAAAAACATAAGTCAGACTATAGGGCTTGGACCCGATACTGCCACAGAGTATATACTTATCTAGGTCCAGCAGCAATCCAGTAAACAAGACAAGATAATAAAACAGATTATAACACAGGTTCTCTCTACTTAATGCAATATCAGAATAAAAAAATACATAGTGTCTCATTTAAAATTTAAAAAAAATGAGTTAAAATGGGTTGTTGTACATTTTCTATAATATAATTTAGAAAATGTGATATTTTTGATTTTTTGAAACTAATTTATATATGCCTCAATTGATTAGAGAAATAAGTACCATTATTATGACAAATTTTTGCATGATGTTATAAAATTAAGTATAACATTAATTTTGATTTTTGTAGTATAAAACATATTTTCCCTGGTTTTCTAATAGAAGGTTTAAGATTATTCAATCTGGAGATGGCAAGAAGTAATAAAAAACATTTTGAAAAAGAAAATATTTTTTAGTTTTTCTTTAAAAATTTTAAATATTTCCAATAATTAAAAGAGAACATCCGTTTCTTCCCATATTATTATTTTTCTTACAGCTAAGTATCAAAACCTAAAAAAAAATAACTAAATTGTGGGGTTTTTATATTTCGAAGTTAAATGATTAAATTACTTACTATATGTAAAAAGATTGTTCATTATCTACCTACTAGATATCTCAACATTTTTTTAACTGCAACTTTTTACTAATTAATTATTGAAGTTTGTAGAAAGTTACTAAAATGTATATTTTATTTTTATCAGGTTTATTGTATTATTGATAGTATGGATAATAAATATGTCTTTGCAACTCTTTGTCCAACTTGCTACTCTCCTTTTTGGAATTATGAAGACAAAAACTCCTACATACTTACATGAACATCTTATATGGCCCTGTTCTGGCCGTTTTACTAGTTTTGCCATTTCTCTTCATAAAACTTTCACATTTAAGGGCAGCTTCAAGTATGCCACTATGAAAATATGGAACAATATCACATTCCTGTTGTACAACTTTCCCACTATTAATTTGTCTAAACACTCTTTGAAGAATCACATTTTGTCACTGCAAATTGATGGCATTACTGATCACCTGCTCTATAACTGTCTCCATATCCTTGAAAAAAAAAAAGTAGAATTTTCTTTGTTTATTTTATATCTGGTATGATACCGGTAACGACTACATTTCACAGTGCAATATTTCTAACACTTCCATGGCTTTGTGTGTATAAAGTGTTTGGCAGGGCTACCTGGACTAGATTTTAAATTTTCAGGGCCCAGGTGAAAATCAGTGCTTTGGCCCAGGCTGTAGCATTTTGTTGAGCTAGTCACCCCTTTTTTTAATTTGAGAATTGATCTAAGATAATGATTATTTTATGTTTTGAAGTAAAAACATTTCTCTGTATTCCAGAAAATATTGAATTTATTACTTAAGTTCCTTTTCAGATTTTCTATTGTGTGATTTTCATTTTTATGGGCCAAATAAAGGATTATTTATTTACTGTGATTATGAACATAGCAAAATTTAAAGGCTAATATCTATTTATTGTTTGAAATAGGAATTGATTCAAAACTAAAATTGACTGGTGATTGGCTAAAATAATGATTCTTTTTTGAATTTATATATCATATTAGCCTTTTACTGAAGCTCCACTTGTGTATTCATGAAATTAATTCCTTCATCTGGTATATTGCTTCATCAAGAATCCAAAATTTTAATCGCTATCCAATTCTCGATTCTGATCCTGGTCCTGCTCTCTAAGTCCATTTCTTTTATTCCCGATTCAATTGCAGTCCCAATTCTGATTTCGATTCCTGTCTGATTTAATGTGGGCCGATTCCATTCTCAATTCTGACCCCACTTTAAAATTTTGGTCCCAGTACTACTACATTCTGATTCTGGCCACACTTTAGATTGTAATTTTGATTCCACACTCAATTTTGATCTGATTTTGATCCTAGTCTCACTTTCAATGCTGTTTCTCGACCTGTGTGAATTTTAATTTTGCTATCTAATCACGCTTCTGTTCCGGCATGTAACATATAGTTAGTTTTATAGTAACCAAATTAATGGTTTAACCATGGAATATAAACATAGTGTTTATGATTTTTCATAAAAAAAATTTTCCTCTTTCAGTCGAATTTCTGAAAATCCTTTTCAGTGCTTGTCATGTTATAACAGGAATCTCTACAAAATGTCAAATCTCTTTACTTTTTGGGTTGGGCTGTGCCATATATCATTTAGTCGATTTATTCTTTATATATTTAGATTTTTCAAAAGCATAATTCAACATAAATTATTATTTCACAAAAGAAAGTTATGCAAAACTTTTATTATAATAGCTCTTCTAGAGTTAGTGTGTTTAAAGAAGTTGAAATCCTATTTCATCTCCAAATTATAAAAGATAAACAAATGTTTTCCAAAATTTTCAAATATTTAATTTTTCTAGTGACCATTGCTGATTAGTGACACTTGCTTTTGAACTAGAAGGAATTGTGTTTGAATCATATCAACAGGCAACTTATGAGTTTTTAACTTAAATTAACTTAATCATTTGTCCCATTCCTCAGATAGCAACATTAAAACACCAGTCACTGTCACCATTCATTGGTGATAATTGTCATTAAAAATCCTTAACCTGAATTAAGCCAGCTTCAGAGCCAGTGGGCCTCAAGGTCTATTAATCTGAAATGAAAAGACTGTGGAGAATGTTTCATCAATCAGATGTAAAAAATCTGACTTCACATTCATAGCATATGAGGTAAAAATATCTTATGATATAAAAGAGGCTATGTGTTACAATTTAAATAAGCTAACTAGGGAATGACTTATAATGTGTATGAGTTTTTAATCAATAATATAAAATTATCTCTGAAAATGTCCAGTATCAACTGCTTGTCATGCTCATTGAATGATGAACAAGGGGTTTCAATGTGGCTTAATCAAATTAACTGGTTAGTGATTAAAATGTTTACCATCTGTCTTGAAAGCAACAAAATAACACACTGACCACATTTCATTGTGGGCTATGACACATATAAAGTACACATTGCATTGTAATTGCACGCCTTATGCGCGAGCGTAGTTATGCTTCTACTGTCACCTGAAAATCCTGTGTAATCACGATAACTAAAAAACTATTTAACTTTTAAACTTAATTTCTTTTTCAATCTCATCACTAACCGATTGGGAATAACTGAATTGAAAATCATAGCTTGATGTAGTACCGATTAGCTGTAATTGAATTTTTTTACTCACAATTATTCATGTTTTGATCTGTCATTTTGCTTAAATATGTGAAATGGAGATTGAAATGAATGTTTAATGTTTTTGTAATTGCCAACAGATGGTGGTAATAATATTAAAAACAAAACTACTATTTTCACCCAAGGATAAGCTGTATGATTTAGTTCAACTGTTTAGCTTTAAGTCGCGCGCGCAAGGTGCCCGGGTTCAAATCTGTCCTAAAATTTGTTTTATAACAACAATTATTGCATAATAATTTTAATTAATGACATCGGGAAAGTTTTGAAGAACTTCAAAAAGGATTTTTGGTGAAAAGCTCATATATTATCATTAACTTCTAATTTAAATAACATGTATGTCACAAGCGCTTAAGGCATGCACATTCATAGTAATGTGTACAAAGACCTAACCGACATTTTTGTTAATTTGTAGTGTCAAAGACACGTTGTGGGCAGGTTAGACATGAAAGTGACAAAATGGGATAGACACTATACAGTGTAATAGGCAGTGCTCTGATGATTCAACATCTCGAGCTGAGGAGCCCCTACCAAGCTTAATAATAATCTAAATGAAAGGTCATGTAGATCTAATAAGAAAGAAATATAGTTTTATACATTTTTTATGTCCACATGTACAAGTTAATTATTGCATTGTAAGATGGGTCAGAATGAAGTTATGAAAAATTTTTTTTTTAAAAAGCATTTTTGAGGGGTATTTGAGCCATTAGAGAGGAGGTGGCCACTGCCGCCCATGAATACTGGCAACCGAGTGTCCATGTTAGAGTGTTTTGTTCTGTTGCAAGAGTGGGACCTCGCCGAATCTTTAATGTTAATAACTTCAAATCACTATGTCTTGTAAGAGGTTTAGATAAATCTCTGTGTAAACTAGTATATATAAACCTTTAGCTTAGATAAATTGTAGTTTTATAACTAGATTTGGATAAACAGGTTTGTAGAGATATGTAGATTTCTTTTAAAATGTTTTAACACATGTACTATTGCTGCTATTGATGCAGGTGTAAGCAGGGTGTAGGCTCTATATGAGTGTACAGAGAGCATGTACATTCTGATGTGTTTTTGTATTTTTGACTACATTTTTCAAATTCATCCTTCAAAATGTGACCAAATGAGTGACTCTATTTTAAACCAATAAATTCTATTTGACCCAGATTAAAAATTTGTCATTGATTGGAAGCCATACCATCAAGACAGCTATGCTATTTTACATTATCAATTCCGGGCTGTGCCAGAGCTTCGTGATTCGGCATCCTGTATAACTACTAGTACCGATAGGCCAGCTTACTGTCACTAGAGCTGTCGTTTAATATATCAAATGATCGACTTTTTGAAGGATCGTTGAGTTTATTTCATGGACATGTAAAATGGATTTATGAAGTAAAACTCATTCAAACATGTTTATGTTTGAATGAGTTTTACTTCAACTTTTTTTACAAAATCCTATTATTGAACATATTTCTATGAAGTATATAAATGAAACTATTTTATATTAAAAAGTTATGTGTAGTATGTAATTTTTTTTTAATTTGAAACTTGTCTATATGTAGGTGCACACTGTGTATGTATCGGGGTGGGTAGAAAATTATCATCAAGAACACCATTTCATGAAAACATAAAAATCAGTGATTCTATCAAAACTATATATTTTTAAAGTTAAATTTTGTTTTTAGATGTAATATGGATGTTTATTTCATTTATATTTAAATACAGCAATTTTGTGGAGGACGAATATTCCTTCTCGGTTAAGTCGTTCTGAAATGAAACAAATAAAAAACTATTATTCATTGCATATCTGAATCCTACTTAGGTGTCCGCATCGCCTATCCCCTTTCGAGCTGCTATGTATACCTAATACCTATCTCGCTCTATGTATCCCTTTCGCTCTAGGATAATGCAATACTCAGTGAAATTGCATCATGCATTTTTCAGATGTGCATTCTCTATGATATGTTATATTATACTGAATAAGCTGAAAGTACTAAATTTATATGAAAGAAAGTCATTACAGTTTTTATGCACTTATTACGGACATGGTTCCCTGTAACTCACATATATGTATTATACATAATATTATAATGTTCTACTTTATAAGCCTTAGTATCCATTTACTATTAAAATGCGACTTACGAAAATATAATCTATTTATATTCACTACAAGTTAAACTATTTATTTCGGATATCGTCCGCAGCAATTTTTTTTTATTTTATAGAGGCGAGTGTCGAATAAAGGCATTTTTATAAGCACAAAATCCAAAACTTGAGATTAAATTCTATTATAAATATTTGGAAAATTCGAGAAGTTATTGTTATTTTATGTTCCATTTTCAAAAATAGATTTTCGTCACATGTTGTTTAGGACTCTTATTTGATGTCAAGTATTTCTAAACTATTCTACCAATCATTGCAGGAGAATTAAAAAAAAAACCTTTTATGTTTACTTTTATATTTTTAGATTTTTTTTAGGCTATTAAAATTGAAATTGAAATTGAAAAAGACGACCAATTAGTTAGTGAATTTTTTTTTATGTATGTGTTCCCCTGCCTGCCCTACTTTTAAGTGGCAGTAGTTGTAGTACAGAACATAAGTAGAATAAACTATAAAAGACGAGAGCGCATTGTCTATGTACTTTTGTCACATACAGATTTTTCCCTGATACTCACAATACAGCAATTGTAATAAAAATTAGAAATAAAGTGTATTCAAAATAAATCACGAATTTCTAGTAGTTATGTGGACTATGGAATCAATTTATTTATATTTTTTTTAAAGCAATTTTCTTGATAAAAAATGAGAACGCACGAGAAGCACGGCGTTAATTTCGTTTCCAAACCTTTGGTAAAGGTATATGTTATTTATTAGCATGTTACGTGCATTTGAAATAAATAATAACGTCATTAATGTAATTTACTTATGATTATTATTTGATTCTGGAAATAGAGTTTTCAATTTTAAGTCTGTAATAAAGAAATTTTGATGTGTTTATTGCTTTAATTAATATTTTTTTATATAACTTATAATTCAATATTTTATATATATATAATATCCAATTTTAAGTATACGAATATTTTTTTTAGATATCATTTTGTATTTCTCATTTAATTACTCGAATGTTGCTAATTTATTTCATTATTTCTGTTATTTCATGTAAAACAATAGCGCAAACTCGCAAACTAGTGTAAAATAATAAATTACAGAAACAGAATAAGTAAAAAACGAACTCGTGCTAAGAATCCCAAACTGAATGATAAGATTTTTTGATCTTTTTTCATAGACACGTAACGCAAAAATGGGCAATGACGGCGGATACCGTCGTGTGCGCATCGACTCGCGTTCGGTTGGTTTTTTGTTTTGCATCATTTTACGAAATAGCGATATCAGTACTATTAACATTTCGTATTGTCAGATTATGAAAATATTATATTTAAATAATTATTATTACACTTCGAGTGTATATAGATTTTGATTAAAAGCTAGCTTTAGCCCGCGTGGATATAGAATGCATTTCTTCATCATCATATTGATTGATATTGTTGTCGATTCTAATCTCAATCGCTCATTTATTTCTGGTCCCGCGTTCCTAATTTACATCCCGGTTACGCTGTTGATTCTGAGCCCGTTCCCACACCCAATTTCGATATCGGTCCCGGTCCCAGCTTTCGATTCTGTTTCTCATCTCGCTTTAAAGTTCTCATTTGTACAAACCTGAGGAAAACGTAAACTATTAAAATAACATATGTATATGTAGCTTTGTAAAAAGTTAAAGAATTCTTAGAATCGGTCTAGTGGTCCAGTTCAATAGTACAAATAAGTGTATGAAGTCGGGGACAAATGGTAACTGATGTAAAAGGAAACACGCGTTTATTCTAATGCTAACGTTTAGTTAAATTTTTAAGTCGATTGAAGGTCGAGATTTGCAGCATCAAACATGCCGGAGTTGAATTTTTTTATATGAAAATATGGCTTAGATTTCGGTTGAACGTCGAGTTAATCAACGGTGGAAGTTCTGTTGCAATTTTACAGCATTTGTGTAAGGTGTAATCATTTTTTTAAATTATTCACTTTTCTGTGAATGGAACATAGACCTTCAACTTTAATAACGATGAAAGTAAAGCCGTGATCCACTTCATTGTTTCATAAACTAGTGCCCGGGTATAACTACACACGTATTTTACCTCTTTTATACCAGACTTTACCGACACACACTCGCCTCTCTTATTTCAATGTTTGGCGCGAGTGGAGTGGCCCACTTTGGGATACCGTCGTGTTGCGCCCCACTCGGCATAGTCGAGTGGGTGGGAGTGGGGCTCCGCTTGCGGCCGACGCGCTGTCTCCGCCGTGCTTTTGTTAATTCATTTATTTACTATTTGAATAATAAATCATGGAACTTTGAGGGCGTACCTATCCCTGTTGTAGGTCTATTGATCTGAAACTGTTATTAGATGAGAAATTGTAATTGAAAATACTAGACTAGAATATATGTGTTTACCTGTTTTCAATCCCAATAAAAGTACAGCTTAATATGATTCGTTACGATTTGAAGAAATAACATTTCAGAATTCCTTGTGAATGAGAAAAACTTTTACAGTTTCACGAATTTTAAGCACTCGACTGTCGTCGCTTCTTATACTAAAATGATCATAAAAATGTACTTTGACATAGTTTCATGATTATCCTGTAATTTATTCGTTATATGCTAGTCGTATAGTAAAAATATTTTCAATCTTTGAACATGTGGTTTTTAGCCGTATAGAGGTTACCTAGCTCATCTTTGCCAATTTTACAACTAGTTTCACCAAGATAAAAAATGTAAATCTTAGATTGAAGACTTGACAGGTTGTCCCCACACTATCCGCCAAGTTATACCATTACTTTTACAATTTGCGTTTTATGTTTAGTTGCTCGCCGTTATTGATAATGGTACACTGATCAGTAATGTTAAAAATATTTCGCAACAATCCTTATAACCACCTTCACTCGTTATTCCAAAATTTTAATTCATACCAGAGCAAAGTCGCCTCGAATCTTGGACGTGCGAAATAAAACTTGAGCGCTGGGTGTCTACAGAGGTACAGAGATTTCTTCCGAGATGCTGTAACAAGTGTACTGTGGCTATGACTGCGACCGTTGCAAGTGCAAGGTGCATGTGCATCAATTGTTATATCATTCTCTGCAATTATCGGATTCGTCCTTCAAATATCGACAAATATTATCTTCATCGGTACCAAAAAAATTAGCAGCAGTAACTGCGCCCGCGAAGCGTTAAAACAGATCTATTTTTACCTCATTAACGACATACCCGACAGAGACTGTTATTAATCACGATAAGGCCGTATCGATCGATAGTTTAGTATTGTGCGCTGTCGACGTACCTATATATCTATGTTTCTCGGAGTCGAGGATTTCGTAGTTAACCCTACGCAAATGACGGAGGTGTGTGGGGTCAAAGGGGATCATGTATATTATTGTATTTTTATCGTAATAGTACAACTTCCGGGAAAGTGCCGCGTCGGCGAGGTAACGAGGACGTGCGCCGTGCGCCGCGCGCTGCGCCGCGTGACCGCTCTGGCGCGGACGGTCCTTCACCGCAGGCTTAGTTTCGAGCGCGCCAGCTGTTGTAATGGTCTACAAACTACATCTCGGACTCGTTCGTTTCCGCGCAGTGCCGGCGACGGCGGCGGCCAGCTGCGCGGCGGCGGCTCGTGAGTCAGGCGTCGTTTAACGGGTCGCACCTCCGCCGTTCGCGGAGCGCACCGGCCCGCGTGACTCACCGCGCCGTGACGTCACGCGCGAGTTATGTTATGCACGCCCCCGCCCCGACCCGGCCCCTCTTATGCATACGCTACGATGTTTCGGCAAGTACAATGCCCGCCGTTCCTCTGCACTACCGTTGTACTCGAAACGAGACATAAATATTTAACGATGCGTCGACGTCGCCAAGCAGACTTTACCGGGTACTTTCTGTTTATTTTGAGCCGGCCCGCCGAATGTGTTCCGCGTTCGTCCGCACGAACATAGAATAAATTCCTTCATCAGGTTTTGTTTCCGACCCGGTTCCGTTCTCGGCACCTGCTCGCTCAGATACACATTGCTGAAGTCCAAATACAAACAGGCTAAAGATTTTCAACCTGTCACCGTGTAGGTGGCAGGTCACATCGCAAGTCTCATTTAAATCAATTATTTTGGTTAAAAGTAATCTTCATCGCAAAAAGTTCCAAACAATTTCTTTCTTAATTCATAGATTGTTTAAGTCTAAGTATTTTTGAGTTCAAGAACGGAATCGAATGTCAAATCGGTTGCTTCGTTCAAAAGATATGTTTAACAAAATAAGCTTTGCGTGTTTACCGTTAAAAAGTTCCCTTTCAACTCCTGTCTCTACGCCGCATCCCACTTAGCACGTCTCGAATCATCGTCGACCCTGTCGCATCCCGCGAACTCGACCCGTTAGCTTTGCGAAGAGACGTAGCATCGCATATACTGCGGGGAGTTCCCTGAAAAATTTTTTTAATCTTATTCCTGCTGCTAATTTCCGTCACCGTTTCGCTGGCCGAAAGTACCGTCATCGCCATTTGTATGGCTGGCGTTCTACTGTCGTACGCTTCGTGCGCAATTTCCTACCATGTACAAGGTACGAACGGTATGGTCTACCATCAGCGGTATTCCCAATCGACTACGACAAGGGGGTTTACCAGAAAAGAGCACATTCTTTCTTAAAAGACCGATAACGCGCTAGAGACTGGAGTTGCCCATACGGCTGTATGAACTCCCGCAAGATCAATGGCGGCGGTGACCAACTAGTGGCTCGAATGCTCGTTTGGCCCTTAAACATTCTATTTAAGAAACTAATAAGGCAATATAAAGCTCGAAAACATTATTGCTAAATACCAATGCGGCAAGTTTTGGGACTGGGCTACAAGGTCAACCGTTGTTCAGATAATGTTCCCTTACTCTTTTCAAAAACCGGATTTTTTGGGTTCACATTTAGAACATTGTAACGAATGGCCCTTTCATGGGCCTTACTGCCAAGTCCATGGCGGTATAAATTTCTTAACCTGTTGTATTTGACTACAGAACTGTCTTGGGTTGTAAAGGTGTACATCATTTATAGTTTTGACTCCGGATTCAGTCACGTATGCCTGGCCACGACTGAAAATTGAGCTACATATAGAAGGGCGTTGCCAATTCCAAGGCCTTGTCACTTGTGAATATTTTTAGCTTATAGTAAATACAAGAAATGTTCCCGGTGAGCTTAGGCATTGTTCAGTATTTGGAACTTATTTTTTTTTTTAATTAATAAATTTTACAGGTTGATAATAGAATCTCGATTTTCATACTGGGTTGAGCCTAATTAGTTTGTAAAAATAATAATTTTGTTAATAATTTTACGCTTGACACCAAGGCAACAAATGTAGTACACCGGTCGCAAGTACAGCGCGCGGCAGAGCGGCATAGCGCATTGACTAATTCACGCAAAACAGAAAAAGGATTCCGTAACCCCATCAAAGTTTTTTTGTCGCCTGTCATTATTGTAGTCTATTGTAGTACACTATATTTAGCTAAATTCGTTGTTAACGAGCTCTATATTTAGCCACGCTTCGATCCGTAACTGTATCCGTCACGTGGGATTGACGCCGAGAGTTGTCTGTTGTAGTCGCCTGGCAAAAGAACCTGTTTTTATAAAAAAATAACCTCTTGATTTGTGCGTTTCATAATGCTTTTCAATATGTGTACCCCCTTAATAAAAATTTGGTTGCCTGTAAAGTCGGTATACGGGCGAAAGTTTTACGTGACAACGACTTTGAATGGTAAAATCATTTTAATGTGAATATTCATTCGTATAGTAGGAAGAAGGATGAAATAATAGTAACAATTTAAAACATTTATTTATACAAAGAATTATATTTAAAACATTAATTTATACAAAGAATCTCGCACTGAATTTCATATTAACAAAATTTTATTTTTACCTTTACACATACATACGTATTTATATACAAATATATATAACTTGCAATACATTTGCAAGCTATGCACTAATTCTCTAGTGCTGCGCGCGCGGCAGACCGATCATAGTTGAGTGGGAGAGACGCAAGGCATTCGGCGGGCCTCTCTCTCGTTCGGTGACTCATCGTTACGTTACCGAGCGTTACACTTTTTCACAGTGACTCCCAGCCGCAACCTAATTTAAGACGTTGTCACGTCAAAATACACATGTTACATTCAACAATTTAATTGATTTCCGTTTGATCCCTATGACTATGGATTATTTCCGATGTTATAATTAGACAACGAACAAATAATTAAAATCTAGTACAATGTAGGTAACGAGTTAAACTTGACGATGTATCGGATGGTTTGGTTCCGTCTTCTTAGATTTCCCAGATGGATCGATTTTAGTCAATAACTTTATAAAATCTAACATAATTAACCTTACGTAATTTACTGAAATCACGATAATTAGATGTTTGAGGCCTAAATATCCAGTCGTACTTAATATTTATGATAAACCTCACGATTAATCTGCCTAATGAACACAATTATCATGATAATGAGTTTACAACTCTTTAGTTTAATAAATTTATCACTCATGCAACGGCGCGATTATTTTGCCAAAAATCACCGAGTCCGATCACCGGATCAGGTATATTTGTACCGAATCCGGTAGACGTTTAGTGTCGCTGGATCCATCAGAATATCGGATTCAGATTTCCTGCAATGTTTTTAGCAACTTATCGGCGTACACCGCATCCTGTCTATATTGCAGCTTGATCACTGTGATTACGACTATTTTATAGGAACGCATGTCTTTTAGACGTCGCACTGTACGTAAATAAGTTTTCTACATTAGTTCCATTGTCCATACTACGTTGCAGTTGTGCAATGCGCGTCGTGCGCGGGCGGCGCGGCGGCGCGCGCGTCACGGCCGCAGCCGACAATGGCTCCGACACGTGCGAGGTCTACCATTCTACGGTGACCGAAAACAATGTAACGATTGTCGGACCGACCCGCGCGCCACTCCACAACAATTTCCCGGGTGTGATGAGCATTTTCGCTCTCTCAATGGCGAGATCCGGGAAGATAACGCCGCCGCCGGCACGAGATCGCCTTCTAGCGAAAGCGAATCTGAAACGGCTGAGACCGCTTCGGTTCGCTCCACGGCAGCGTGGAGCCGCCGGGCGCGGCGTCGGCGAGGGCGGCGGCGCGATATCGTGGCGAATCGATCGCGAGTCACTCACCTCGGGCGGGCGGGCGTCCAGTTACCGCTAATTGGATCGCGCGCTGGCGCCGTTAGATTGCTTCACCTGGCTAGAAATCGGCGACTTTTACCCGCGAGACGCCGCCAGCCACGTCTCGTGTTACGTACACGTTAACGTAAGCGCGCGACAGCGTGCGCGGGCTCGCACCGACACGCTTTTGACGACGAACTCGGTAAAGACGGGCCCCGTCCCGCTGCAGAGCCGACAGAGACCATGCATACATTTAATATGAGATTTTAACGCAAGCACATCCAGCGATTCACAATAATGGTGATTGTTTAAAAATAATAACGATATCAACGAAAAACTATATTAAAAACAATTTGCTAAAATTTGACATTGTTCACTGTAATCAGTGGTAATATGTATTGTTCAGTTTGTATATCTATAATAATATCTAAAATGCTGTTTACGTTCGTAGTGAATTATCTGCGAAAAGAGGATCTTGCCATAGAAGTGCGCGGTCCGCGGGCGGCACACAAACGCGAACTGTTGCTCGTTCCACGAAAATATCAAAAATAAGCCGAGTATAAAATGTGCGAGAGACGAAATTATAAATTGGTTCTTTAGAGTTTCAAATATGTTTTTAATAAAATACGACGCGTGTGTATGTGTTCGTGTAATAATGTATCATCTAGTTATTATGGAGTAAATGATTGTGATGAGTTTCGCACTCCGGTCGCAGGGTATATTTTTGTAGCTACGGCATCGTCAGACGCTTGTGCGCCCCGGTCGCACAATCCACTACAGCATATTTTATAAAAATATTCTTATTACAGTACGATTTGAAAAAGAGTAATTTAAAAAAGCAGCTCCAACTGCTTCAGCCGTTATAAAATCTTCGATATTGCCACATTGTAAAAAGTGATTCATAAACAAAAACCCAAATGCGGAAAAAGTGAGCAGTTACGGTAAAATATTCTCCGGCAAACCGCTTCAGCTGTAGCTCTGACACAGCTACAAGTTAAATAAAAAAGCATAATGGCAAACATTAGAAACGCACTCGGAGGCCGTCAGTTGTTTTTTTAAACTTCATTTTTTGTATGTTTTTTTATATTACGTTCTCACATTTTCAGCTTTATGGTTATCGGTAGAAAGCAATCTTAGTAGTTTTCTCGTTTCTTTGAGAAAGTCACTATCGTGGTGATTGTTCAGAAATTAATTTTCGGTGCAATGTAAAATTTTAATATTTATTCCGTCAATTGAATTAACGCGATATAACTGCTTAGGCGTCGATGGACATATACTTAACTTTTTGTAAAGGCGCGTGAACTTAGGTCATCCACAGTTCTGTTGCGCTGGCCATGAGTCTTTTGGGTTAAAAATCGCCAAAGTTCACATGTTGGTCCAATGAATGTTCTACTCGAAATTTTAAGATTTTGATAAACTTTCACTGCCTTGTACGTTCTATCAAGCGTTTTTTGAGACGATCAAAATAAGAGATATACAAATGTCCAATTTGATATCCCATTCGACAGATTTCAGTGAATTATTTCTTTCGTAATGACAATATGGCGTCTAGAGCCTGCCGTCTACAATCATGGATAATGTAATATATATATATATATATATATATATATATAGCTCTCGCCAGATTGAAACAAATCTATTGATGAAAAAATCTACAGAGTGAATCAGAAAACGTGTTTCGACTCTTGTAGGGCCAGTAAGTATTTTTTTAACCGACTTCAAAATTAAAAAGGAGGAAATTCTCAATCCTCAATTCTACTGTATTTTTTTTATGTTTGTTACCTCAGAACTTTCGACTGGGTGTTCGATTTTGATTATTCTTTTTTTATTTAAAAGCTGGTGCTTCCCATGTGGTTCCATTTCAATTTGGTTCAGTTCTTACAATGGCATCCATGAGAAAATCTTATAAATCTTAAATTTGCATCAAGTATGTGCGCGACAAATGAACGAATAGCTCACTATCACTTCAACCGATTTTGATGATTTGAAAAGGATGTACTTCAAGGGTAGTTTGATGAGAGTTTGGTTAGGTTCTGAGTATGGGATCCATGACAAAGTAACGGAATTCGTCAATGCTTTGGAGCAAATTAACGATACTCGGCCGAATCTTTTATATGCTATCCGGATATTTGAGTAACGTCGTTATAGTGAAGTACTTGTAGTCGTATATGAAGATCAATGGAACTCCGTAACGGCTTACAGTAGGGATGCGATTTATGAGCAGCACGTTTAGTAGGCCTACCGATATTCAGACAAATTAGTTGTGTACCTCACATTCAATAAAAATCAAAAAAGAAACAAAAAATTTAACAAAAACAAACGACTTAAAAAAATACTATTCCAAAACAAATTAATATGCACCAAAAAGTAAAAAAATAATTGCGTATTCTTATTTGCGTATTATTCGTGTTAATGCATGTTGCAGGCAAGCGTCTATTATCGATTTCCGCGAATGAACATCTCACACAATAGATAATTGAAAAGTAAAAATAATAAAAAAAAGTTTTATTTAACTAAAAATTAAAAACGTTTTTTTAGTTTTTAGTATATTCTTTTTTTATCTGCAGAATGCTGTTTAGCAGACGCCATCTTAAATTTTAATAATTTTATTAACTTCAATGACACCAATGAAATCCACTCCACAGGATTATCGTTTTTCTTTATTGGCACCACATCTTGAATGAGTGAGATAAGGATCAACCTGTCGATGTCAAATTCATGCAAATCGGATAAGGCGATTGAAGATTACAAATCGGAGACTTGCTTACGGTTTCTGGGAAATCTAATACGTTCAAAAACAGTTCTTTGAAATATAAAAAGAACAGAGGCACATAACTGTAATTTTAAGAATATAAATATTATCCCAGTTGACGGTTATAATCGACTTTTATTTCCTCCTCCGATACAGCGTGTGGCGGCAAACCTACTGTGAAGTTCGCCGAATTAAAACGACTGTATTGATACCAGCACCATCTTGTTTTGGTTTTGTTGTGATTCAAATTAACAAACTTGAATATATTTTATGCATAAATAAATATTCATTTATATTAATATTTTAAAAGTAGAGAGTTTGCTTGTGTTTGAACGTATTATACGTAGAAAATAGCAGACAGATTTGAAAAATAATGTTTGTATTATATTTTCCCTCTATTAAGATTTAAGAGTATAGTCCATTTATTTTTGTCGATAGTTTTATTTTTATTTAATTCATGTGTTTAGCTAGTATTTCGATAACGAGATGCACTTGGTGATGTACTCATCGCGTGTACTGAACGAACATGTGTGGTTATTATATAATACATATTCAAATCACTTGTCGGAAAAGCAAAATAAAATCTCAAAAATAATAATAAAATTACAATACGACTTGACGTCATAGTGATGCTAATATAATTTTTTTTTTGATATATGTTTAAATTTAATTTTTTCCTGACTAAAGATGGGATGTTTCTATTCAAATATTTTAAACGCCATTTGGCTAAGTTGTTAACCTATAATACTGATTGTTATATTATTAAATAGAGCAGTCTAGTTGTGAGAGTGACTGCAGCTCGGTTGGGTCTGGAGGCTCTATCGGAGTGCGGAGCTCCGAGGATTTAAACGGGCATCTTCGACAGAGAGAAACCCTAACTTAGTAAACCAAAATAAACAGTTTTCTCAGAAAAAGGGAATTTGCAGATGTCTTCCACCAAAATTTTAATACATTAATTTTTAAGACGGCCGAGAGTAGAGCTAGTTTATTATCGAATAAAGTACTATTGCGTCAACTTCGCCCTAATGTAATGATTAGAAATAATAATAATTTAAATAAATATATTTTTAACCTGCTACATCAGAATATTCAAGGCATGAAAAATAAGTGCTGGAGGTTGAGCTGTACATGGACAGTGCCATTGTTGATATATACTATGTATTACGGATCATTGGCTCAGGAACGGTCAGTTTCTCTTTCGCTTTCCTATACACCAGGTGGTAACCTTCAGCAGAGAGAATTCATCACAGGGCAGATCCTTAATTGTAATCCGTAATAATCTAAAATTTAAGGAAAGAGCGGGTTGTGGAGATAGCCTGTGTGGAACTCGGGCGGCTTATTGTGATGAGCGTATACAGGTCCGCTCATTGTTCTTATGAATTGTTTGAATCGATTATGGATCGAGCCTTGTGTAAGATAAGCAATAAAAGTAAATATATTGTAATATGTGGTGACTTCAATGTAAACTTATTAAATGTCACAAATCACAGCGGTAGAATTCTTTGGGTGTTACAATCTGTCAAATCTTTTTTTGGAGTCTACAAGAATCACGACTGCCTCTAAGACTTGTTTCGATAATATTTATACAAATGTTGAACTACTTCAGTAGTATATTATCAATAATTTAAAATCAGACCACATTGGTCAAATAGCGTCTTTTAAATACTGGTTAAAATAAATCTAAAAAAATTTATAAAGTGCATTCCAGTGAACGAAAAACGATTAGATGAATTTAGAAAATGTATCATGCAGAAGATTCTGGAACTACAATGCTGTAACAATGCCAGTGAGTTGTACAACTCAATATTTCATGTAATAAAAGAGGGATGCGATAAAATTTTCCAAACAAGAATTAATAAAATATATGAGTTTTTATCGTTCAGTGATTGGTCAACAGTGGGAGTACACAAAGTAGGAAAAGATTGTATGACCTTTATATCGAAAGAGCATACAATAAAAGTGAGGGATTTTACTGTATGTTAAAACTTTTCAATGTGTTTGTATCGGGGCCATAATAAATTATATTAAGAGCAAAATAAAAAGCAATAAAACTTTAATGATAACAACTGGGATTGTCATAGAGAACGAAATTGACAAAATTAAAGGTCGCGATTTTGACTTTCTACTTAAGATAAATGATAAAATTCTAAAAAAAGACATAGAATTTACTGAAGGCTTTGAAGTATTTTTACTGACATTCCAATTTCAACTACCGAACCTCTTAATTCATCTCCGCTCTTGCTGAATCCTTACTGAGGGAAAATATTCCGCCGATTGATATTAATTTAGAATGTAAATGTATGTATTCGGAAGACATTATTAAGACATTCAAGTTGTTGGCTATGAAAAAGACTACTGATCTCTATGGTCTGTCAGTTAAAATTGTAAACTCCATTATTGATTGTATTGCACCGCGTTTGACGCTTGTTTTTAATAAACGTTTAGATGATGGCATGTTTTCTGATCTGATGAAAGGAAGCAAAGTTGTTCCCGTATTCAAAAGCGGTAGTAAATCGAACCCCACTAACTTTAAGCCTACATCTATACTGCCGACATTAGGTAAAATTTTTGAAAAGTTGTTCCTAAATCAACTTCTGCCACATTTTTATAGTAATAATCGAATGTCCAAAAAACAGTTCGGTTTCACACGGGGTCGCTCAACAGTCGATGCTGGTGTTGAGCTTGTTGAAAAATTTTTTGAAGCCTGGGAGGATTCGCGGAATACGATAGGAGTGTTTTGTGATTTCTCCCAGACGTTCGACTGTGTAAATCACGAAATACTGATCAGGAAGCTACACCATTATGGAGTTACGGGTCGTGCACTCGACCTATTAGCATTATATTTTACTAATAGGGTTCAGAAGATCGATAACATGAGATCGTCTGGATCCGGGGTCTGCATGGGAGTACCACAGGGATCGATCCTCGGTCCGTTTCTGTTCTTAGTTTATATTAATGACTTACCAAGCCTTGTTAAGGATATTTATGAGATGGTGCTATTTGTAGTTGATACTTCTTTATTATTCAAAGTTGAAAGACTCGATTATGACATTGCTATCTCCAAAATTGAAAAATTGTTTACTCTGAATAATTTATTTCTTAATAGGATGAAAACGATCTTACTTTCAAATGTAAAATGGATCTAGTTCTATTTTAATAAGAAAAGTGGAATTAGAACTTGTTGACACTATTGTATTCCTAGGTCTTACTTTAGATAATAAACTTCAGTGGGGTCCTCATATATGTGAGTTGGCGAAAAGGTTTAGCTCTGCTGCATTTGCAATTAAAAAAAAACCGGCCAAGTGCGAGTCGGACTCGCGCACCGAGGGTTCCGTATAAGTTTATATTTATTAAAAAATATATATTTTGTAATGTAACTAAAAATTTAAGGTTTTCGGAATTTTTCCTTTATGTGTGCTATAAAACGTTGCTTCATGCCAAATTTCAAGATTCTAGGTCGACTGGAAGTACCCTTTAGGTTTTGATTCCCTTGCGAGTACTTGCGAGTTTCAAAATATGCAGCTTAAATTGCTGTTTCTTTTGATTGCGTTGACATAGAAGTTTGATTTTGTTACAGCTTAAAGGTATTATAGACCTGAGTATTTGGTATGAATATCAATTTAATACCTCTACGCGTTTATGAGGAAATGGGTAGTAAGTTTAAAATTATTAAAAAAAATATATTATGTGATGTAACTAAAATTTATGGTTTTCGTAATTTTTCCTTTATCTATGCTATAAGACGTTGCTTCGTACCAAATTTCAAGATTCTGAGTTCACGGGAAGCACCCTGTAGGTTTTGATTCCCTTGCAAGTGTCGAAAATTTGCGGCATAAACGGCTGTATCTTTTGATTGCGTTGGCTTAGAAGTTTGATTTTTCACAGCTTCAAGGGACAGTAGACCTGAGTAATTGATATAAATTTCAGCTTCATACCTCCACGCGTTCCTGAGAAAAAGGGTCTTGACAGACGGACGGACGGTCGGACAGACGGACAACAAAGTGATCCTATAAGGGTTCCGTTTTTTCCTTTTGAGGTACGGAACCCTAAAAATAAGGAATTTGTCCGATATCAAAACCGACAGATTGGTTTATTTTGGCTGTCGTTGTCCTAAGGCGATTAGCTACATTTCCATCGATTAGAGTGACCCAGTGGTGACGAAGACGCGATCCTTTTACCCGCCTTCGATTAAGAGTTATGTTTTCGCGCGTATCCATGTATGCACGTAAGTGTTTGTGACATTCTTGTGACATTCTTTATCGTCCAAACGGCTGGGTGGATTTCTCAATTTTGATATTACCAGATTTGTTTTGACAACCAAAGTGTTCTAGGAGAGCCGACGACAAAAAATATTAAAATTTTGTGCGTCATAATGGGTAATTCACCTACTTGTGTGAAGAAATAAAATATACTTCAGTATAAATATTTTTAATCTAATAATTCATTGCAGGCGGGGACAAGTTAAAATTACAAAATTTACTAAAAAAAGATTGTATTAAATTGAATAAATTATTTATGCATCGAAGTATATTTTGATTTTTCACAAAAATGGGTATAGAACATGTAAACATTGGACAGTAGATTTAATTACTATTAAATTTCATAACTGAACTTATTTATCTTAAATCGTGGATTTCATTTTTCTTTTAAGACTTTTTGCAGTCGGGGTTTTTTTTTAAGGAATGGAACCTGATCTTATATTTACATGTTGTTATGTTGGTAATTCGCATTGAGCATATCGAGTAGTTGACCCTTGAGGGGCTCGGAAGTTAAGGTTATAAGTACTGCTAGACTATAAATGAAACAATTTACACCGTTTTTTCAGTCCGTCTGTCACAGGTACTTTATTAAAAGACTAAGACTTATATTGATGAAATTTATAGTGTAGGTGTCTATATAAGCCGTCATTTAGTTTGGTGGTTAAATAACAAACAAATATTTCTAGGGGGAGCACTCTATACATGTTACAGAACCTGAAAAATTTTTTCTCAGCAAACCTCAACGTGTGGCATATATTAGACAGTGCTTGTAAAAACACTTTAAGGTTTACAAACAATTTTTCCGATTACGTGAATAATTTCGGAAATAATAGCTTCGAAAGTAACAGAAATTATCTCTCCCCTCCATTTTATTTTCTAATTCGTATGTTCAAAAAATACGAAAAAAATACCAAAGATAATGTGTAATAAATAGGTTCAACGAAAATTATTTTGAGTTATTGCAGAAAAACTGTGCTTCTCAACAACAAGACGAAGTGCCATTAAGATGCGCTCTTTGCTGATGCACTTCAGTTTACTCTAGTTTAATAGTAATAATCGACATACCTATTTGTTTTTCTAGTTACACGCGACTAAAGTGCTTATAACTATTCTGTGCGGGAAACATGGAAAAAGTGTAACAACGTACTTTTTTCATCTGTAGTGCATTTTTTTGTAAAGATCGTATCGAATAAGCATGATCTGACATGCTCTTGGCCAGTTTTTTCTTATTTCTTTATTTAAAAAGAAGGTGTATGGTCATTATTTTTAGACAGGTACAAAAATAATCAAAATGTTTATTTTGAATGAATGTTTTAAGCAGCCAATTATACAGAGAGGACGTAAGGAAACTGTGACGTCGTTGTGAGCCTCGGTGCGCCCTAGTACATGTGTGTTAAACTCCCTTTGTGTAAGAAAGTGGTGGTAGAAAATTTTTAATGGTTTACAGATCATCGTATCCGCTTACGACATATTTTATTAGCAAGTATAATATACAGAATATCAGCATATTGTGTATACTTTGTAGAGACTGCATTTTTATCAGTTGTAGTAGCCGATATTTTCGTTTCAAAATGTTGTTCGTACGGTTGCAGTGTGCTGGTCGGCGATGCTGTGCGCGGCGGCAGCGGCGGGCGGCGGCGCGGGCGGCGCGCGCCCTGCGGGCCCCTCGGGGCCGTCGGAGCGCCCGGAGGCGTACTTCAACAGGAGCTCGTACATACGCCTCTCGAAGCCCATCTCCCTAAAGCAGATCGTCGGGTTGAGTTTTAGAACGTGTGTTGGTGAGTTCATGCCTTTAATATATGCCTCTCATTGATACATAGACTCAAACTTTGAACGAGACATTTGAACGTACATCTCGCGATAGTACAAATCAATATTCGAAAGTGTCAAGGCCTAGGGGATCGAGGTCGACATCGGAATCGAGATCGAAAATAACGTTTGCTACATTTTAAATGACGCAGCGAAACGGGCGAGACGTCGCTAGTCGTCGATGATGCATCGCCTTTTGTTGCTCATAGACATTTATCGAATACACGATGTCATTTCGTCGTTCGGTCCGGTCGTCGCAAGGCCGCGAACAAATTCGCAACGTCACTGCGTACGCGAACCGCTAATCCTGCACGCTCCTTTTTTTGCGATTCGGTGAAGGCACCGACCACGCCGCGCCTCGGCGGCGGGCGGCCGGCGAGTGATGCGCCGCGCCGTCGCGGCGCTGGGGCATTCCGGCGATTGTCTGCGGCGACGCCGTCATGCGCGCGGCATCCATTATCCTGTTTATTTCATTAACGTAATTCGAACGACGATTAAGCGAGCGATGCAGACGATCCGTTTGCGAGGACAGTTGGTTTAAAAATATTTTATTAGGTGATATTTAACTGCGTTTCTCCTCAGTTTTCGATTTACACTGATTATATTTCATTAACGTAATCTCGTGAACGTCTTACGAGTCACTTTGAAACGCTCGGTAACGCGATGAGTCACCGAACGAGAGAGGCCCGAATCCTTGTTATGATCGAGCAGACATTTTGCAAAAAAATATATTTGTATTAGTATATGATATAAAATTGTTAATATGAAATTGCAGATTCTCCTGCGTCAACTAAAGTTTTCGACTTTACACCGATTATTTGATGTGGTATTTGTTACATAAATCTGTTTTTTTGTTTGTTTTTTGAAACATCTATATTTTTTGTGATAATTTTCTCCAATAATTTGTCCCTTTCTTCCGTCTAGAGGGCGGAAACTGTCTTCCTGACAAATTTCATCAAAATTGAGTCACATACCTTAATCCTTTGAAAGTTTGCCCTCGGCTCCGTGTGCTTGAAAAAAATTCAGTCCGATCCCTAGGTGATAAAGCGTCATAAATATATCCAAATTAGATCGCGAATTAGGACTAATAAATCATAAGAAATTTCATCAAAATCCGTAATGATTTCTGTGTTTACCGTGTTCATACAAACAGTCAGACATGAATTCAAAGAAATATTATTTTTAGTTCAGTATCGTCCACATTACCCATACTAATTATTATTTTGAAAAAAGGTGTTTTGTACATAATTGACCACATTACGATTTTAATAATTAGTAAAGTAGTAAGTATTTTTCCATAGCCTTTTCTCAATACAATTTTTCCAAATGTGTTTGTATACCAGCGAAACACATTACTGGTTTACATATACATATATATATTTTTAATTTTAATACTCAATATAACGCAATATTTATAAGGTGTATTTTTTCTTATCTTTATGCACACAGAGTTTCCCTGTCAGGCGAATGCATATTTAGGTACTCCTGTGATATTCTGTTTGGACATCAGTAGGCTATTGTTCAGTATGGAATAGTTAGAAACTCGTTAACTCTTACAACTAGATGTTTATCCAATCATTATTTGTGGTATTCTATTGTGTTAGGTGTTAATTCGCGGAAATCCATAATAGTCTGTTTGACAACTTTTAAAATATTCAACAAATTGTGGTCATCTTAAAATATTATATTATAAAGAAATATATTTCACTTTATTTTGATGTAAAACATATGTATTTTTAACAAAATAAAGCAAATCAATTGTAATATTTTTTTAAATTTTATCTGGAACATGAACGGTTGACATTCCGGTGACGTCACACGCAAGTAAACAGTTGTCTCGGTAGTTCGCTTCGTGAGTGTTTTTCGTGTTTTTATACGTTTAATAGCAGTTTTCCAACAGTTTTCTGCTTATTCTTCCATTTTGTTTTACATCTCGTTGCGTAATACCTATCTATTACACATCTCAAATCGTCCTTTTCCATCTGCAATGCAAAATGATTATTAACATGTGATAATAATGCTATTCAGTATTTTTTTCTGAAAACGAAAAGAAAACTAGGAAAATATAACTACATAAATATAATTAATAGGTTTTAAAAGAATTCTTAATAATATTGCCGTATATTAAGAGGTTATGTAATGACATAAACACATGAACCAAAACAAATACATATATCGTTAGATTATCACATATTATTAACTACAATCTACAATTATATTTATTTATAGTTAATTATTACTTACATCAAAGTGATCTTCACACAGAAAAACATTCGAATGAGATACAGTGCTTTTTGTGTCTCTTCGAGCTAATTGTAACCATCATTTTCGTCTCTTGGGATTTGTTGGAACGGAAACAAACAATTTTTGAGGATTACTTATACTCGAACTTGTACACTGTGGCACTACACACCATTTGTATACCATTTTAGGGCATAAATTTCAATAAACAATTAAAATACACTCCAGCTGCACTAATCAAAACAAATGTTTACTTGCGTGTGACGTCACGCGTGACATGTGACCAGCGCCATTATAGAAACAGTGTTTATCGCGGGTTTTATTAAATTTAAATTTCTACATTGATTTTTCATCATTAAAACATTAAATATTTCGGAAATATCAATGTAGGGTAATTATTATCATATAAACATTAATATAAAACTGTTTTCCAAAATTTGTCAAATAGCCGATTAGACGCTTGCCTGCAACATGCATTGACATGCAGCACGCTCCCCACCGCTGACACTCGAATCTCTTCTTCCACAACGAATCCCTATCCAAAGAATCGAATATTACTTCGAAAGTATAGACAGATATCGAACACCTAAGCAATTGTTATTTTTTTATTTATCTTAACGGACTAAGATAAATAAAAAAATAACAATTGCTAAGTGTTCGATATCTCTCGATCCTCTCGAATCAACATTCTGTTCTTGGATAGGGATTCGTAGTGGAAGAACAGATTCGAGGGTCAACGGTGGTTGCATGCTGCATATCAATGCACGTTGAAGGCAAGCGTTTAATTTATTTGTGGTGCCGAATTTAGTAGAAAGCTCACTAATTGATGTTACTTCTTCAATTTTTGTATCGCTAAATTATCTGACATGATTCACACAATAGTTCATGTCGATATGTGAATCATCAATCATAACAGCTGTTTGGTATGATGTTCTTTATAATTTATGGTTCCTGTTTGATTGCACTGGTGAAATCGACACATTATTGTATTGTAATATGTGTAGATAGCGTGTTGAGCGCTTGTAGCGAATAACTTTTAGCGCGTATTTATATGTGAATGAGATGGTTCGAACTGTCGAATATTATTATAAAAAAAAGTATGGTCCGTGGTATTGCCTAAACTGAAGACTTGCTTTTAGTATCACTGAAGGTTTTTAAAATCTCTTTCGCACACAGCTCGATCCAACCAGATACATACAAAGCAGCAGCGTCTTTTTAGTTCGCCCACTTCGTGCAAGTGGCGCTGATACAATGCTAGTGGAAAAATACGCTTTGTAGCGACCAGTTAAGCGTTTGTGTTAAGATAGCCCGCCTGTGCACTTTAGATATTATAAGAATTACATGGATGTATATTATTTTACAAACGAAAAATTGACAGAATTAATCTTTATGGGTAAGTATCTGATGAATGTTAGAAATGACATTCGTCATGTGTGTTTTTGGTATTTAAACACTATTAGTTCTTTAAATAGGAAATAATTGATAAAACTATTATAATTATTATATTTGTGTCAAAATTATTATTCAGTCTTTTAAAATTTTTATGTACAAAGTTTTATCGTTTTGTGTTACACTCTACATCACGAGCACTCCATTTTTGGCATTTGTTTACAATTTACACGACGATTCCACAGTTTTATTATAGATATCACGGTGGAGTAACCCACTACTTGAAATCGATGGCATATTAATTTACATGCGACGACTGGACACATAATAAAACAGTGGATAAAATGAATGTAGTTCGAACGTCCCTATTTATGGTGAAATAATTTGTTTGCTAAAGAAAACGACACGACAGCACGACCACTTAGTGCAAACCTTATCGATACAGCTGTCTCAGTCAGCAGGTTATTCGTTATTGTACGCTCGGTGTGTTGTGGCGGCTTATATCCCGGAACCTAAAATCAGCCGCCGGTCTATCGCCGCACTTGCAATTTTAGTGCAATTTACGCTATTGGGATTTAAAAAATATAAACTATAAACTACTTCGTATTTTTTGCTAATTTTTATGTAATAGATAGTCAAAAACTTCATCTTCCAAACTGAACCTTTGGAAAAGTGTGTAACGTAATTTGTGGTCATGCGATGTGCGGCGTCAGGCGGAGAGCTGTTCTCGCAGCGATACGAGGGGTACTCGCTGCACGTGACGGCGCTGTTCGAGCACGTGGTGGTGTCGTGGACGTGGCCCGGGCTGCCGGCGGGCGGCAGCACGCGACTGGAGCGCGCCACGCTCGACAACCGCTGGCATTGGGTGGCGCTGCGGCGCCGGCTCGTGCCGCCCGGCTTGTTGTTGGAAGTCGATCGAGACACGCAGGTACTTAGTTATGGGACGCCACAGTATCTTCCTACTAATATTATGAATGAGAAAATTTTTATGTTTGTTAGTCGATCATGCTTTAACGGCTGAACAGACTTAGCTGAAACTTTACAGTGATATAAATTAGAATAACATATTATAGACTAAAATTTACAAAAATGCTAACTTTTGCTCGCAGCTTCGCTTGCATGATCATAAGACGAGTTCTTATGTCGATTCGTTATCGGTAACAACAATGTATAAGAGAAATTCAAGTTCGACATCGGTTCGAGACCGGAGTCGCCAACAGGACCGGGATCACGACTAAGAGTATTAGTGGAATGGTTTCACAATAAAAAACAGCGATGTTACGTGTTATTAGGGTAAAAATGTGGATTCTTCTGATAAGGAGTCGAGAACAGCACCGAGATCGGGAATATGGTGGTCGATAACGCTGTCGATAGATATAATGGATTACACAATCCGTTGTGTGTACACATGCAAGGGAGGCGAGAGAATTATGTAGATATTTCTAGATCGGAAATTAGATCGGGAATAGAATCGGAATCAAAAGCGGAGTCAGGACATAAATCGTAAGAAGGAATACCATCGGGATCGCGGTTTACATGTTCAGACGATATGGAAGAAGAAAGAATTCATTCGGTGATCGAGCGGGCGAGGCCGCGGGCGCAAATTTTGCTACATATAAATAAATAAAAAATTATAATGGTGTGATACATCTAGTAGAGAACGTAAATGGAAATAAATTAAATAATAAAACATACTACAGATCCTTAAGACATTTTTTTTTGTAAATCATTTCGTAAAAGTTAAGTATCTAACTTATTTATTACAAACTAAGAATTATTTCAATATTTATTATACTTTCCTTTTCGTTTCATTCGGTTAAAAAAAAATCTACAATAAATGTTTCCTGTGAAATAACAAGGGTTTAGTCATCTATTGTAGATATTTGCCCTGTAAATACTAGAGATCGTTGACAGGTTTATTAATATTTGTCGTCAGTTACAGCTATGGATGTAAACTGTGATTGCCGTGAAAAGTTTTACTATTATATTTTTATTATTACTTGTAGAATTTCATCAATATTCATCCATATCAAAACTATCATATAACATGTAACTGTGACTGATATGTGAGGCTGTGTTAGCTATTCTGTTAACTAGCTGTGGAGATTTTAAGTCTGTTATCAATAAGGCAGGCTTAGACTATTGTGGAAACTTGAAACTCCTTATGTTTTTATTTTATTACATGAAGTTAGTTGTATTCTATACATAGTTAAATAAGCGTATCCAACTGATGTCTTTTTAAAAATATTTATTTAATTAGACATAGGCAAGTTAAACTAGTAGTATAGGAGCTATGTACTACTTTCTAGTCGGTCTGCCGTGTGCAGCGCCGCCAAATACAGACAAACGTAGACAACCTCTCCGAGAGGAGGGGCGCCGGGGGCTTACATATATTGTGACGGCGGGGGGCAAGGTAGCTTGTTTGTTCCTTGGCCATGAGCACTTCTCAGGAACAGCTGATGGGACGCAGACAATGACTCTGCCCCTTACAATGTAACATATTTCTGTTGTGACCTTATGTGGACAATCTAAAAGTTGCAGGGTACATAACTACATTGCCAACAAAAACTTATAATTTTTTTTATTTGTTTACCAATAAAATTAAACATATTTTTTGTTTTATGACGTTCCCTGGTCTCTTACTTAAAATATTTTACAATTGTGAACAGCTTCACAATTTCTCGTATCCCAACCAAAAGTCGTCATCTCCCAAGTTAAGCAAGTTGTTCGATTTTACTTGATAATTTAGTTACATAGGTACCTACACTATCTGCTGTGATATAAATCCGACAAAGACATGCACTAAAATTATAATGAAACTTTTTGGTGGCTTGCATACAGCTGGTCGCAAACGCTACATTTAACGCTGAGTTGGTCAATGGTGGACCCCTGGAGTCAGCCAGCGCCACATTGCTGGTGGGAAATCTGTTCAGCGGCTGCATCCACGAGGGACCACAGTTAGAATTCCACGCCACCGCTACTAGCCAGGAGAAGAATGTCGTGTTCGGCAACTGTCCTCTCACCACGGACGAATGTAAGTCATCGTTGATCCAAAAAGCATTAGTGTAATAAGTTATTTAAAATATTCTTTGTGAGTAACTGACTATAATTTAATAAAATGACAGGCAAAGATCGGCAAGATGTGTTGCGCATGCCTCCTAAAGACTTCTGCTTCAATGAACCCTGCTTACGGCACGGTACCTGCATCTCTAGACACGACAGATACGAGTGTCATTGCGCGGCGCGGTACACCGGGAATAACTGCCAGGTGGACAAAGGAAATCCGTGCTTGCCGGAACCCTGCGAGCATGGCGGCCGTTGTGTCGAGGATGCACGCGGAGATTACACGTGTTTCTGTCCACCGCAGTATCATGGTAAGATCTTTATTTCAATTTGTATACCACTAGAATTAGTATTTTCTCATAAATCTCACGGTGTCAATAGGTGTGCATTGCGAATTCGAGGTGAGTCTGGACCCACTGTGCGTAGCCGGTCCGTGTCGAAATAACGGCAGCTGCAGCGTGCCCGCCGGCGCCGACACTTACATATGCGAGTGTCCACCCGGCTACACGGGCCGCAACTGCGAGACCGACGTAGACGAGTGCGCCGGCGCGGACGCCGCTTGCCTCAACGGCGGCCGCTGCCTTGACGCCGTCAACAACTACACCTGCGACTGCAGCGAAACCGGTTACAAGGGTGCACGCTGCGAGATCAACGTCAACGAGTGCGAGGAAGAGCGCACTCTTTGCGGGCACGGCATCTGCTACGACACGTACGGCGGTTATGTTTGCGCTTGCTTGCCCGGTTACGTCGGTGATCACTGTCAAAAGGTACGTTATTTAAGTATCCTCATCTTACGGCGCACCTGATTAATATCAACTGACACGGACATTGTTTATGACTATTATCAGTTGTCGGCGTGTGCGTCGTCACCGTGCGGCGTGGGCGGCACGTGCTTTGATGAAGGCGTCTCATTTCGATGTTCATGCGCACGAGGTTGGAGCGGCCCACTTTGCGCGGTGCCTATGCCGTCACCGCCTGCGCTTTCACCATCGGTTGCCCCGCCCCTGTCTTCGTGCGTCAATCACGTTTGTCCGGAACATTCGCACTGTCGGGACTCACAAACGATAGGTAATTACATCGTTGTTCTTTGAAATAATTCCGAATTTATGAGTCTGTTCAAGTTCAAGAGGAATAATTTTATTAAATTACAGGAATGTCGACTGCCAGTCCTACTATGACCTCGTTAAAACAAGCACAATGCTATTGTGATCCAGGATATTTCGGTATGTCTTGTATAACAGCATAGAACTGCATGCATACTAGACACATAAGGAAATATGGTAAGGCCTAATGTAAAATAACATCTATAACGCAGGAGCATCAGGCATGTTTCCTAACTGTTCGACATTGGAGCTGGCGTGCGAGGTGGGCGTGTGCCTGAACGGCGCTACGTGCTCACTTGCCGCCGACCACTTCAACTGCACGTGCGCACCCGGTTTCAAAGGTGATGACTCGACACGACTCAGCATGAAAAATGTTGTTTTACGTCTTTTTACGAATGAAACAGTTGTTGTGATTGATGCTATTTATGTCCCCTTTCCAAACTCATTTTGATGTATATCGATGTCCTTTTTTAAGACAAGTTTGTTTAGTGTTGTTATACTTTAATGTTTGATGCATTTCGCGTGGAGTACTTAATATTTTTATGGTAAATGAAATGGTTGTGCATGTCTTCGATGTTCATCGTCGCCATTATCATCGTGATTGTGCTGCTTACCGTTAACGCTTGTCACTCGCTGTGTCGCGGAGGTAGGCGCCTACTGCGAACTGGCGGCCGGCAAGGCGCTCTCGGAGTTGAAGACTGCGGAGCGCTGTGCAGATGCGCCCTGTATGCACGCCCGCTCCTGCGCAGACCTCGTGAGTGTTTGGCTTCCATATTATTGTTTTGTTTATTTCATTTGTATTTTCATTAAAGTCAATTAATATATGCAACTGATTACGTAGATTAAGAAAAATACGAGAGTAATATTTGTAGACCAATATGAAATATTCTGTAAATGTTCCGTTTGCGATTTATTTTTCTTTCGTGAGTAAATATTTAAATGCTCGAGCTGTATGTGGTGTATGTACCTATTCATTTATATACTAATATATTACAAAGCTTTACTTACTGCATGAGTGTGCATTACAATTCTTAAAGGTTAGTTACAACTTATGTCATAATTATAAAAATACGAGTAAAGAAATTAAAAAAATAATATCCTAAAGATGTGCTGGCCATACCACAGTATTCTTCACCGCACTTATTCCGGGTGCTCCATCATATGGAGGGTACGCTTGCGGCTACCAGGATCGCGTCCGTCACGCCTAGGAAACTAGGCATGACGGGTGCTAGTTCTAGTTTTCACGAAGGGCGAAACGCAGCCTAAGAAGTCCGCTTCCATATTCTGATTATACATAGAGGGATACACTGTGTAGGTAGTTATTAAGTTAGAAGAAGATTATATTGCATTACAGGTTTTCTCATATTGTATATGTTCATCACTTGAAATAATACGTTTCCGCCGCTTACATGTTTTTCACACTCAATGCACCTATGCCCTCACGAGGACATTACAGAATAGATAACAAAATTGATGGTGTCTGTGAATTGATGAAGGACAGACGATTTGATATTCTGTGCGTGAATGAGATTAAAAGAAAAGGTAGTGATATTTATTGATCTGGTGGTGATCAGAGCCTACGAAGATGCTGGGATGTTGGCTCCATTCTATGTCAAAGATTATCTGAGTGTGTAAACTGTTACGTATTTGGGAATCCAAAACTCCTCTGGTTGCGGATTATAATTAGATTGGCGCCGATTTTTGTCTTAGTTTCATTTGTCTCAGATATGTGCAAACTGAACAAGGAGTGAGAACAATTTTGTACTGATGTACTTTTGTACTAAGTAATTTTAATGGCTGGGCCGGTGGACAACGGGATGGGTTTGAAAAAGTTTTGACCAAGTTCGGAAATCAAGAATGATTGAGAATGTATTACAATCTCTGGGTAATAAATGTAAAGTGTCTTTAAAAAATAGACAGAGGAATAATGATGTGAGAGAATGGTGGAGTTTGAAAGAAGTAGTGACTCGAATAGAAAAAGGTATGTTACAGTAATTTGGCCATATGGAAAGGATGAATAAAGAAATTAGATTGACAAAAGAAATTTATGAAGTGAATGTGTGCAATAGAATGATCGGCAAGAGACGCCCTAGTAATAAAATATAATACAGACCAAATTGGTGGGGTAGTAAATGAGGACAAATTTTGACCACTCATAACTAAAACATTTTCATGAAACAATTGATGAATGTCAAAAGCAAGAGAGGTACACAAAAATCATATTGAGATATCTACGTAGTAGAATTTCTATTTAGTATAGAATTTTCACAAGCAAAGAGAAATTCATTTACAATATTTGATCAAAAACAATACATACTTTTTTTTTTCATGGAAAAAATACATTATGACAAAGGCGAATTAACTATTTTCTTAACAGATGTTTACTCTGTTAGTGATGAAAGTTACTAAATGTCAGCACAATTCTATAAAATAATACATGAATAATATGATAATTGTACAAGAAAAAATTCAACATAATTTAAGAAGAATTTCACCTAACTAAATTAGTGCTCTTGATTTCAAATAGCAACCTATCTGCTGTGCATGCAACTTGTATAGGTACTATAGTCATTACCAAGCAGACTCTTCAGTTGGCATGGGGATATATAAATGTTTTATCTGTATTACAAGGGCTCATGTTTGTGTTAATGTTAAGGATGTGTCGCTTTATGTCCAGTCGCTAGGATTTCATTGCGAGTGCGAGACGGGATGGAGTGGCGTGCGCTGCGACACCGCTGCGCTTGCGCCGGCACCCGCACCGCTCTCCGCCGCCGTCGACAACTGCGCAACGTGGCCCTGTCACAACGGAGGCACATGCCGCTTGTTGCCCGACGGTTATTCCTGCCAGTGTCGACCCGGCTACGGCGGCACGCATTGCGACATTGGTCTCGACTGCCGTGCTAACGGATGCCTACCTCGACAGGTCAAATCAATTCTAACTCGTTACATAGATTCTGTCTATATTAAACCAAAATAATTCATCTTTAGAATGAAATACTATTAGCCTTCATTATCTAGTTATGTAATGTTGTATTTTTGTTATTCTAAAACAAATCGTGATAACAACAAATGTGCCAATTAATGAATAAATGATTTATATATGTGTGTGTGTGTGTGTGTGTGAGAGAGAGAGTGTTTAAACCATAAGATTTGCAGATTATTATCAATACTATATGAATTCCCTACTACTATTATGTATATACTAAACCTCTTTTACCAGGATGAATACATTAAAAACACCAAATTCACAGTATACTGACTCTAGTAAAAAAAATCCTAGAAGATGCTGACATGAATAAAATGCCGTTTTCTTTAATTATACTATGAGCAACTTGCCTCGAAAGAATTTCTCGCATATAGTAAATGTATAACGTAAGATTTTACATATTATGGAATACAATACAATCTTATGGTTATATATGTGTTTGTGCAATTTCATTGAAGAGTTCAGCTGAGATGCAACTATGAAGATGTTAAAATGTTTTGTGTGCTTAATGGGACTTAGGCATGCGTAGAACGGGGCGGAGACGCGTGGGCGTGCGAACTGGCGGCGGACTCGGCATGCGCGTCGTCGCCATGCCACAACGGCACTTGCCTCGCACTCGATAATGGCGACTTCGACTGTAGCTGCCCACCTGGATACACAGGTTCCTTTTTTTTTTCATCTTCTTTGGCAGGGAATAAGAAAACTGCACCTAGACTGTGGATGTCAAAATTGTTGTGCGCAATCCTCGTTGATGTACATTACTCCGTGTTTGCGTTGCCGAGGCAACCTCCATCAAATTTCAAATGTACATGTTAATTTTGAATCGAGGAGCATTGAATAAATTTTCGGTATAGATATGACCCAACCTATTTTTGTCTACTTTTAAATACTGGTGATATATACTTACATAATATAAGCAGTAAAATGCCAAAAAACAAAAAAAAATATTTTGTAAATATTAAAGTGCTCGTTTTTTTCTGGGCTATACATTTTTACACATTATTCATGAATTGTCAAAAATAGAAAAAAACAACAAATATTTTTTTTCATTGAAGAGCAGATGAACAGGCGAGCAGGTGAGGTATCAGAGAATAAATGGTCACTCTGAATAGTAGCAAATCCAGAAAAAATAGATGATGAAAAATTAGAAATTATTATTTTTTGTTTTATATATTTGATTTTATGACATTGAATTAAAGTGTAATAAAGGGGAAAATATTTTCATACTTCTTTTCATTCAAAGTTGCATAAAAAAATTGCTAATCGATTTCAGGGTTTTATCATTAACCAAATTTTAATTTGTCATTAAAGTAAATTGACAATTTTTATGGCATTCTTATTTGACAAAGTACTCCTTGTGACGTACGAAATTAGATATTCAACTGAATAATTCCAAAGTAAACCAATTACACATTTAGGACTCTATCAACATGGATAATATTACATTTTTTGTAAAATTAAAGTATCGCTTTTTTATTAAATTCTCAACTATACAAGTTGAAATCTAAAAACGCATTGAAGAGGAAATGAATGTTGTTTACAGGAAGTCTGTCACTTAATTATCTACTATTCAAAAGTGGTCAAGTGAATTTAAACATGGTAGGCAGAGCATTGGAAGATGACCATTGTGCCAGCCAGCCCAGTGGCGTAGCTAGCCTGGGTGTCACCCGGGGCGGATTTAAAGTGACACCCTAAAAATTAAAACTGTTAAGTTGCAGAAAAACATAATGATAAACAACGTTTATATTTCGTTGTGCATTTTTTGTGAATCAAAATTTGCGGTCGGATGAACTCGGGTGTCACCCCTAAATGAGTGGCACCCGGTGCGGACCGCCCCCGCCGCCCTCCCCTAGCTACGCCACTGAGCCAGCCTGTGGAACTTTCTTCCCATTAAATTGGAGAACATTTCTTAGCAGACAGTTGAATGAAGTTTAAGTCAATAGCTAAGACAGCTTGGCCTTTCTGTTGAAACTGTATAGTATATAATATCATTCATGACCGACATTATATGTCAAAAGTGATCATAAGATCATAGTTTTTGAAATTGAGAACCTGTCGTACAATTCATACTAAACCACAAGCAAATACTTACTATCCTCCAACCTGCTAAAAGATTTCAGAGGGAATCAATACATTGATGATGGACCACTGTAGATGGTTGGGACAGAATGTTTTGATGAACAAAATTAAAACTACTTTTATACTGATTTATAAAAAATAACAGATCTTATAAATGCAATACTATTAGGGATAACTATTGAAAAATAAATGAAAATTGTATTTTTTTTTTTTCATATTTATACTGAAAATTTATTGAATGCCCTTTGTAATGTAAATGGAGGACAGATGTTGCTTAAATTGTCATTTAAGTCATTGTTCCAGGGTCAAAAAGTTGTATCAGGTTTGTGTCACCTGAACGAACATCAATCGATTGCTTATATTTTTTACTATTTTTTAAGTATTTTTATTTTCCAAACGGACGTATGGTGGCCGAGCTATGTTGCAAAAACTTATTTTCCTATGCACGGCAAAAGCTCCGAAACTATTCCACTGCTGAGGCACACCTTCTCAATTTTTTTTATTTCAGATTGAGGAGCTTTAAGCTTAAACGCTCCACTTTAGCCTAGTGGGTCAGGGGTGGCAACAAACGTCACTAATACAGTGACAATGGTCATTAGCAATCACTACGGAAATAGCCGACAGTCTAATGTGTTGTCGAAGATTTGACGTCATTAGTTTGATTTGAATTAAAAACTCATTTTTAGTTTGCTTATATTAAGGATTTGAACCCAGTACCTTCTAATTTGAAGGTAAAATACTAACCACTCTGCCAGCCTTCAGTAGAAATGTCACATGTATACAAAAATGTTTCTGCTGAATATGTTGCAAGATTTGAAGATAACTTGTGCAATAAGACTTTCTAGGGCAACCCTTCACTACATGCATTCCCATAAAGGTAATTAATATATTGTAGGATAAATTTCTATGATTTATTTATTTTTTAATTAAATATCATTTTAAATTCATTTTATCTATATTTTTTTTCTTGTATATAATTAAAAGTTCATTTTACATATTATTTAATGAGTCATAAATGTCACTATTGGTCAAATTATAAATGGGAGGAAATATCCAGAGACTTGTAACTTAATTTAAGAAAACATGAAGATGAGCGACTAGGCAGAAAGAAGTTGAGTGTGTGCATCAAGCTATGAGCATAGCTTTATGCATGAATTTCGTGAAATATTTTAATAAAATTTCATTTATTTTAAAATGCATCAGTGCTGATGCAGAAAAAAGATTACCTATTATAAAAGTTATAATACTTGACTAGTGTTAAAATTAGGATATGCCAATGATCAATCATAATTATTTTAGAATGTTTTTAATATTCTGAGGTCTAATTTTAATTAGTACATTATTTTACATTAAGTTAAAATTTAATTGACATACATTATATTATACCAAATTTAAAAGTGCTATAAAATGGACTTTTGAAAAATAACTTAAAAATAGTACTGAACAGATAGCTGTAAAAGTTTTTCTGATTTTTGTATTGATTTTTTTCAATGATTTAATGATTTTCGAAATAAACACTTTAAAAGAAATGAGTCTGTGTCCCATAGTAAATTGACGTTGTTCTCCTTTGTCCGAAAGGAGAAGACAGGTAATATGATCAGTGATCTCTGTGCTAATATTAAAGCATCCGTTGTTACATTCTTTATGCCATTAATAACATATTGATAAACATATACAAATGATTCTTAAGAATATGTAGTATCAAGACAGTTTATATTGTGCATAAAGATCATCCCAATCAAGATCAAAACAACATTGTGATGTGCCTGATGTTCTTTGACTTCCAAGTATTTGTTATCACCATAAAATAAAGTAACCAAATATTGAATAGTATCACTTCCCAAAAAGTTATAGGTTTTTATTACAATTTTATGTATTCTAGTAGTGTGAAAGAGGAAAATAATATTTTCATTTGTTGCAATAAAATAATCTTAAAGTTGTTCATTTGTATCTCGTTTGTATAAAAAGTTTTGATCAGGTGCAATCAAAGGGTGACTAGGAAATTGCATTACATATATTATTTTTAACAATGTAAAAGGCCTATAAATTTCTTTGATTTACTTTTTTAATGCAGTCCTAATAGCTGTGAACTTGGTATGATGTTCAAGTGTAAACTTGTCCAAGATTTTAAGTAAACATAAAAATTAAAGAGATTATCAAGAACTTGCATTCCCAAGGTAAGTGATATTATATTTTGAGTAGGGCTGATATGGCAAGATATTAATATATAGACGTGTTCCATATTAGATACTTGCCTATGAATGGATTTCCGCGAATTAACACCTCACACAATACAAAAGTGTTGTATTTTAATGTGCATAGGTATGTTATGAGATTTTTTCCCTAAAAATAATAAAAAAGAAAACACTACCATGCCTAGCATTCTGTTTGTATGGTTTAAAACTATCATAATAATAAAATTTATGTAACCTTTGACATGTTAATAATTTCGTTTTTTTGTTTCAAATTTGAATAGAAATGTCATATATTGTTTTCTTATCTAAAACAGTATACAACCTTCATGTTTGAACTTGTGTTGGCATCTTTAAATTTTTTTTACATCCTTATAGTATCACATATTTTATAAAAGTCTAAATTTTTAATTCAAACTTGTCAAGAGATATAGTGATAAGATGAATCGCTATTGAGATCACTTACTTTACAAATGTCATATATTGTAGTCATAAATTTAGTTAATTCTAATTCACTGTTATCATTTACCAAATAATAGCATATGCACTCTTATGTTATTTTTTCTAGAATCAGAAAGTCATAGGTCAATGGAGCAGCTTGAACTTGAAAATTTATATCCTAATCATTTATAGTGCAAAAAGAGAAGAAAAAGTGTGAAGGATTATAAAATTCAGAAATAATTAGCCTAAAACCATCTATAAACGATTCCGCGTCGAATGGTCGAAGTCCCATACAGATACATTCAATAGTATTTAACAGATGTCAGGCAAAGAAAAAAATGTTTTCCCATTATGTATATATGAGATATAAACACATTATTACAGAGAACATAGATATTTCTGCTATCATTCTTTCTATCAAGTGTGATTATTAAATAGTATATCATTTTACTTGCATGTTACACAAATATGGCATATATACATAGGAGACCCGAGCAGTTATCTAGATATTCACAGGTATTTACTATGCCATATTTATATTGCCAGTAATAAATCTAGCTACAGAAGTTTTTAGATATTTACCACCAAAGGAAATGGAATTTTGTTAGAGCTTATGGTATCTATTCACACCTCCATCTATCACTTCACCTATTACTCTATTTTACAAATGTATGAGGTAACTAATTGATAATTTGATAGGTTGTTTATTGACATGGCATAATCACTGTAAATTAAGTGTAAACATATGTATTAAGGCTGTACTGTGTTCAAAGGCTATATTTATATAAAACTTTTATTTTGCTATCTAAATTATCTTTGCATTGCAGGGCCATATGCCCAAATTCAATGCAGATTATGGAGGTTCTGTTACGTAACATTAAATTGTGTCTCAAACTACAATAATATACCATGTAATTAACTATTTTATTTTCTGTTTCCATATTTGAAGAAAATAAAATCCCTTATTATAAGATCCATGATTTTAATCCATTGGATTGTCTAACTTTTGCAAGCCTTTATTTTACCAACAAGGGATAGCAAATTGGAATGTTGATAGGTTATATTGGGGTCATGGAATCCTCATAGATAATGACAGTATTAAAAAGTAACACCTGCAGTGAAATCTAAATAAGATACTCATTTATTTAATTAATTGTTTCATGGTCACTAATGCCATAATGGGATTTAGATAGAGTATTCTGTCTTAATATTAACTGTCATATGTCTCACAGTACATTTGTGTTATATACATAATTATCCACAAACTAAACTCTTGGTGTGATATGAATGACAAGTGTTTTCTAATAATAAAGAGTCAAGTAGTTACTGTGCTATTATCACACAAGGAAAATTTAAATTCACATAGTCTTAGGACTATAGTTAATGGTAGTACTTGACAATAATTACGATACATGGGAATGACATACAGTATAGTGATACACAGAAAAACTTCAAAATTTGCTACAGGTTTATATATATTTCACTCCAGGCAAAAACTGTTTAACTTATAATATAACTACATACATAAATTTCTTTTGTTCTTTACACATTCATAATGAAATTTTTCATATATAATAAATAATACAATGGATATCAATACTGTAATATTTGTTACTTTGTGAACACTCTTCCAGGCCCATATGCTGGTGTATTCTGTATACGTCTGCCTTTTAAATTGATTGCAAATGGTAACATAGAAGGGTGTCGAATATGGATGCCTCGGGCTTGCATTGTCCACGCTATCACTTTACATATTGTATCTTTTTTTGCTGTAATTGACACCCAGCCTATAGTCGATAATACTAAATCACCACAACAGACTTTAGGCCCTTCTCCATTAAACTCTAAAACTGTTGGGTGGCATTGCAGCCCTGGCCAATTACTTAATCGTTGCTTGCCACCAATAGGGACACCAAATAAGTCTGTGCCTAAGAAAGCCTCATATATTTCACAAGCATCTTCTGTTTTTGTAATAGTGATGGGAAGCTCATTTGAACAGAACACTGTGAATCGACATGCTTCGGTACAATCAACAAAGTCTACACGAGCCAGACCGCCAATAAAGATAGTATGACCTTTGAATAAGTAATAAGTTTTGGGCTTGATGGTTTGCTTAGGGATTGCAAGAATTAACTCTTCGGTTGTTAAAAAAGATAAAACTTGATCTGGATGAATTACTCCTGGAGTGTCATAAAACCATTTACTTTTTGCAAAAATAGGATCCCTTTCATCAATGCTTAAGGGTTTATCCTCTGACTTATTGTGCGTGAGTTCATTTAAATGTCTGGGATTGGAAAAAGTTCTTCCGATGTGGCCAATCAAAGTGCGTATAAATTTATTTTTACCTCCTAATTGATTTTTTCTTATTTCCTCTTCAAGTTTTAAAAGTTTAGCTTCAGATTTTAATCTATGAGTTCGTGTATATATTTTCCAATCTGAGGGTCTGTTTATAGGAAACTTGAGTAAGTTCAAAGTTGTGCCTGGCCAACGACTCACTGTGGCTCTCTTTATTATATCCACTGCATGTACTTTGCAATAGTCTGACTGTAAAAGTGCATTGAATAGTGAACTTTTACCTACATTTGTACATCCTATTAAAAATACATCACCTTTAGCTAGCCATGTTTCAAACATTGCAGTTATTAATTCTTCTACTCCATAACCTGTTTTAGCCGATATTAATGATACATGTTTTATGTTCGCATCTCTCAGTTTTGTTCTTTTGAGTTCTCTTATTAATGAATTTTCAATTCTCTTGAGATAGCCAACACTATCACCTGGTATTAAATCAACCTTATTGCCCACAATTATTATGGGTCTATTTGTTCCAATGATATCAACAATTCCTGGCCAGATAGAACATGGGAAATCTAGCAAATCTACCATCATCACAACAAGTGACTTCACATGCCTTATAGACTCTAATAATTTCTCGTATTCTTCAGGTTCAACATTAACATCAAGAGCAATATTATATTCTTTTAAAAAATGGCATCGCTGACATTCCATTTCCTTCATTTCATTTGGGGATCTCCCTTTAAATATTTCACTTGGTAGATAACCCGGAATAGATGTGTCACTGCAATGCATGAAGGCTCCGCAACCTCCACATGTGATTGTACTGACCTTCTCATTGGGATCTGGTGTGCCATAATATTTACTCCATTCAGTAATATTCACTTCATCAGATTCATCATCTCTCCACTCACTTTCGTTAAGTTTAGTATCATCAAAATATTCATAATTCGTCATCCATTTACCAATATTGGATCTATCAAATTGATTTTCATTCTTCAAGATGTTTTCATGGCCAACTGAAACGTTATCTCTTCCACTTAGCTGGCTAGTTTTTGCAAATGGTAAATGAAATTGCTTCTCAGGTTCAGGCTCGGTGAGACTTTCATCAATTTCTTCTTCTAATAATCTTTCTTTCTCAACAAAATATTTCAATGATATAGGTAAAGGCCTAGAAGATGCTACCTCCATCTTCTTGATTACTTCCATCTTATTTTGTTGCAGTGTTTTCAAGTGATATTTAAAGTTACCTAATGTTAATTTATCCTTTTCTAGAAGTGAATTAAATATAATTTTGTTCTGAAATTGCTCGAATAAATGTTTCAGATGCGGCTCTTGTGTTGATCTATTCTTGTGGTTTTCACATCCTGAACTTGCGTGCGCATGAACATGCTTTCGAATATATAAAATGTTTTTGTTTAGTAACCTCAAAAGTTTATTAGTTATATACATATTCATTTTAGATTTTTTCTCCAATAGTTTGATATGTAGTCGCAGTTATTAACTAATAAACCTTAACATTGTAAGAAATTTTCAAACTGTAATAGTATATTTAACTGAAAACAATTCATTTCGTAGTTGACGTTTTTAGGTTTTCGTCCGTTTCATTGACGTTTTCGCAATGTAGTGCTTATTTTACGCGTGACAGTTGTTACATGGATACATAATCCTATCGATTAGAAATAGCGTATCGATGTTTTTTTAGTAGTTATTGTATTCTATTATGATTAAAAGTATAAATATATAATACAATGACAATAATAAGTTACACATTATTTTGGTTTTCGCTACGATTGTTTGAAGTATTGCGTTACGTTATTTGAAGGTTCGTAAAATTTTAGCATGTAGAAAAACAAAATAACCCTCGAAAAGTCATAAATAAATGGAACAAATTAAAAATATAGAAATATATTATAATAACAATAATTTTAATTCATTAACACCTTAATTAAATATATGTATTTAATAATTATCAATGTGGAATGTATATTTCGTAATTGATTAAAATTATTTTTTTATATTTATGTTTACTAAAAGGATTATAAGGACAAACAGCAAAGTATAAGTATTTTACTGTAGGACTAATTTATACATTCACAATCACATTTTGAATTTATTATAATATTATCCGTTTATCTTACGAAATATTAAATTTGGGAAAATAATTGTATTAAGTATTTGATTGATGTTGTGAGCCACTTTATTTTTTATTGCCATTAGATTGAATGCATATATCTAAAACGAGACTAAAAACAAAATACATCAGTTATGCTGAATTATGTTTCTTATCGAACAGTATCGATTTTGATTTAAGTCCATTCAATTGCTTGTCAATCACCTTATCGCTGGAAAACTTCAAACCGACATTTTATCGCTCTACACCGAGCGAAGCAGCATTTGTTTAATTACGTAAGATTTTTCATATTTGAATAAATAAGTGATTTGGATTTTGACCCATAATGTAAATGCTGCTTTTGCTGTTTCATTTTGTGACTATGTAAGGCTAACACCAAATAAAATGTTATTGCGAAATGGAAGTTATACGATTTTTGTGATACTGTAGTACCAAATAAAGAATATATTACCTCTACTTTGACTTTATATAGATATGGTTTTTTAAGAAACATAATAGGGAATATGCCTTTTTTTATATAATTTATACGATAGCTCCTATCGCTATATAAATATTCAGCACGAAAAAACTAAAATACAGTAAGAATTTTTTTTAGTAAATGTCAAAGATATTGAGAAAGTTTAAATGTTCGCCATTTGCCGCGCTTCTTGGCGCCACGTCAAAATTTTATGACAAACGACTAACCTACAACAAATTGTTGAAGTATTGTGCAGTCGATTTTGCATCGTACGATTATCGTGGAACATGCCAAAAAACCAACTAATAAGTCTTGTATTGTGCCTATGTGTAAAAATGCAATAAGTAGAATAGAATGGAATGATGTTTATTTATTAACTAGTTAATTATTTCTCTACTTCATTTTACTTTTTGTTCACGGGTCGATGGTGTATTCAGCCTTTGGGTGTGTCAACTAGTGATGTGCCGGATCGCTAAAAATGTAGATCCGCGGATACGGATCCGAAAACGGATATTCGGTGTCAAGATCCGCGGATACGGATACGGATCTTTATTTTCTTATGCAATCGGTATAGGCGCGAGTGACCTTGAAACGATAGTTGACACTTCGCTCGCCGCAACGACACGCAGGACATGTTTCGATTTGCGTTGCGCGGTTATTACTTTTGTTTTCTTTATAGTTTAGTGTGACATTGAGCAGCGTACATATCGTTACTATAGGGTTTTGGTAAAATAATAAAAAAAAGTCGACTGAGAAGTTTACTAGTGTGATTTGGAAGTATTTTGTGATAGTGAATTACGAATACAGATGTCCCAGAACTCAACGTCAAGCCGAAACGGGGTGACAGGATTGATCATAACCATCATGAGAAAAATAAAAAAAAAAATCTATCCCATGCAGTTTGAAAATTATGGGCATTTTAAGAAAAACCTAGAATTTGGTCAAACTGTAACCATTTTTCGGTTATTGTGGTTAATTTTTATTATTTTTGTTCAATTTAAACTTTGGAACCATAACTCTAAATAACATATCTGAATGACAGTCAAAAATAATGACACAATTGCCCCAAGTTTCCTAGAATTAAGACTAATTTGTTAAACTATGAATTGAAAATTTTCAAAATTTGTCGACTTTGAAAGGCCCTCCTTTAAAAAAAAAATGTACTAGAGTGCCTTGGCAAGTGCCATTAAAAGTTGGCGCATTTAATCAGGAATCTAAAACGGTACAATACTTGTTAGTTTCATACTAAAAAAAACGAGTAAAAAAATTAAAACCTCAAGTTACCCGATTTTTGCTAACCTATTTTACTCAGTTAAAATGTTTTTGATTCCGTTGTGCCGTCGGCTGCGGCACAGTTGTGCTCGCCGCGGCAGCCGGGACCGAACTTTTAAATGCAATGAGTAATGCATAGATTTATCATTTAAATCTATTGAGTAATGCCTCCGATAGAGTTTTTTTCTTGTACCGAGAGTCACAATAACTTTCACAAAGCCGGTTTCGTGACATAGACTTTGACGTCACACACGGCTACCGCTATCGGTCAGATCATTTGATCAATGACGTTGCGTTTCAACTTAGATATTTCACATATCTTTTTTCGATTTTTTATGTGAAACATCTATAGGCGCAGGGCAAACCGGATTGTTAGCGTGGTGACGCTTGCCGTGGCGACAGGGCGCCACGCTATACTCTAGTATAGCCCACCATATACCCTAGTATATTTATAGTCTATTTATAGTAGAGTGCACTGTGTGGCGACGAATCGCCACGCTATATAATGGTATATATATAGTCAAAATGTATACCGTAGTAAGCAGCACCATCGAACCGAGTGAGAAGGGAGTCGCACAGTCACTTGCGCATGGCGACGCGTCGCCACATCGTATACACTACTACCTGTGGACTGTATATATTATACTCCATTTTGATTAACATGATTGTATTTTTGATTAATAATTTTATATTCATAACCAATTATTATTTATTATTACTGTGACAAGCAATTGTCACAGTAATACCGTCAGAGGAAACATCGAATATAACTATTATTGAAGTCACAGATGAAATGAATCAAGTTGTGGCAACTTGAAATTATTATTGAATTTTTGTATTGAATGAAAATAAATATTTATTAAATAAGTAGTCATCAGTTTCTGTAAAAATTCGTCATATTTAATTTTTCCATTATACTACGTTTAGTTCCTGTCGTAATCTTGTCTTTAACGCATATTACCTGTACAAACTCGATGTTTCACATTTGCCAGGTGTCCCGTGACGGCTCACATTTATAATGAATATTTTCTTAACGAAAAATAAAAAAAATATTAATAAAGATATAATGTTGGACCAAAAAATTTGCAAAAAAAATATTTAACCTTTATATGCTTCAAGCGCATATTTCCTATTGTACATTAGTTTGCATATAATATTTATGTAAACAAAACGGTTTGTTATGCACCCACAGATATTCGGAAGGCCGCACACGTGCCCGCTATAGCCCGTTAGTACCCGCTAGTACCCGCTAGTACCCGCCACGCGCTAAAATATTGAATCTCGCTTCGGAATTGATCGGAATCGATCGTGTACTTCATTACGCGTTTCTAAGATTTTCTTTCGCAACGAGTGCGAGGAACCTCTGGTTATAATTGCATAAAAACGCCATCATGCCTTACATGTCTTACATTTGACTTAAATTTCAGACCTCCTAATCTAAAATAAAAATACTGTGAGAAGGTATACCTCAGCAATAATGTATTAAAACACCGACAAGCTTATTAATCGCCATTCATTCTATCTATGAAGGGTCTTTTTTAAGATGCTTCAACTCGTTACTTAGCTTATTTTAAGCTCCTTCGTTATCATACATTTTTGCTTTCCCGGCTGCGCGGCCGGGCCGTGCGCAACACCTCACATCCCAAATGAACGTCTTAACCGCTAGAACAGACCGCTCTACACCTGTCCTGGCTGTTAAAAATGTTCGTTTTGCTTTATGATTTAAATTTAAAAAGAAAGTCCGAACAACATTTTTCATTGTTTAAATTTTGATGATAATAGTATCTTAATAATTAGCATTTAAGTAAATGTGTCTGTAGGTTTTAATAGACTATACTTTTCAGGTCATTTATGTGAAAATGAAATTGACGTGTGTGCGGTGATGCCAAAAATATGTAACCAAGGAGTATGCATCAAAGGAGTAGGATCCTTCCAGTGTTACTGCAAGCCAGGTGATGAACTTTGACTTTTAATAATTTTTAATATTCACGTAGTCATGATATCTCAATGTACATAAACTAGCGTTTCTACTTATTTGCGGTGAATACCAGCGCAACTGAGCACCGGGGCCAGTTAATGGCCCGGTTATTGTTTGATAAGGAATTGCGTGCTAAACATGTTGCGTTAAAGCCAGCGCTTTATGCAGTCACGGAAGTCGTGTAGTATTGAATTAATTTTCTTGACGTTCAACAAACAGGCTACACCGGTGACCGCTGCGAGCAGGATATCGATGAATGCCTGTCGTCGCCGTGCAAGAATGGCGGCACCTGTCAAAATTTGGAGAACAACTACGAATGCAACTGCATGGCCGGCTTCACCGGTATTTATGTTTAGATAATCATGTCAGTGTGAGGATCCAACTAAAATTTTTATTTTAGTATTTCCCATCCATTTATTGACACGCCAATCCATTTCATTTCCATCTTAAAATGTCCAGTCATCGGTCCGTTTTAAGTTTGTGATTTATTAATTTATATGTGATTTGACATACGCACGATTAGAACATACATATACTCATTTGGAGGCACCTTTTTCACCTGCCGGTTGAACGTCACCACTACGGCCGACGTCGGGCGTCAGCGGCGTAGGCGATGTGTTACAAGTTAACATTAGTGTAGAATTCAATCCATTTATTTAATTTATGTTTATTTTCTGACTGGAAAATAAAGAGGCCTCTCAAAGCTGACGTGCGCCCCCGCGCCCCCCGCCGCAGTCGGTCATCACGACCTCTTCCCGTTCCCGTTAAATATCAAATCTCCTATGCAATTTGTAATTTTTTAGAAAATAAATCTTATGGCGTAACTCCCGGATTGTGTGTTGGAAGGGTCACGAGTTTCACTTTTTCAGAAGCAAAAAATAATTTTGCGTTATTTGCATCGTGCAGACGAGTACTTGCATTATACAAAAGGATACGACTTCTCAGCTGTCTCTCTTCGAAAACATTGGCCAAACAAGTGCTAATGCTCTGCATTAGTAATTGTCTTCTTTCCTTCCAATGGAATCGTGAAAACTGGGTGAACCAGAAGAAAAACGCCCATTTTTGGAGTTTTGTACCCAAAAGATTCCAAAGGGACCCTATGCCTAAGCTTACGTCATCATTAGATTTGCTATTATGGCTGATATATTATAAAACAATAAAACAACGGCCCCCCTTAAAAGAATCATGTTTTCAGTTTTTTTTTTGGTTTTTTAACGTAAGATGGTAATAGATTCGAATGTCAAATTCGATGCGATTATGGTGCAAACTCCAAAGTAAAATAACATAATGGAAATTGGCCAAGTGGAAGTTGGGCGTGCACTAAAGTTGCGAGCCGAATGAAATGGTTTACCGTTATATTTTGATAAGTAGCTAATAAAAATATATTGTGTAGCGATGCGGGGAATTCTGAATGCACGAGTCCGGCTTGTGTATAACATAGTGAAACTTTGTGGCGACTCACTCCTAGCCATTGTAACGTGCCAGGTAAAGACTGCTCTACGAACATAAACGAGTGCGAGTCGAGTCCGTGCGCGGAGGGCGCCACCTGCGTGGACGGCATCGCCAGCTACTCGTGCGTGTGCCAGCAGGGGCTCACCGGCGACCGCTGCGAGAACAACATCGACGACTGCGAGGTCAGATAATCGTCTGTCAAACTTTGAATTATGTATTGTGTTGTTACTTTGAGCGATTCGTATATAAGATGAAAAATAAAATAATAATGTTTATATAAAATGAAACACACAATTTTTGCATCGATGGCTTAATTTAATAATTTGAAGTTCACTGGGGCTTCGAGAAGTCTACTTTTGTGCACTGCTATGGACTCGGAAACGGCTCTAACGATTTTGATGGAAATTTGTACTGTGAAAATGTTTTGTTTTTAAAGTTTATCTATGTACGTGTCTTCCATTCAAAAACGTTATTAGGAAAATATCCTATTAAACGTTGCTTTATAGCGCCACGTCGTAGAATTTCGAGGTGATTGCGTTGATGTTATGCTACCGGATGTAGTATAGAGGCATCAATATATTTGACGTATTGTTTTCAACAACAAATGGCACTACATGTCATTATTAACATGAGAACAGGTAGTAGTTACATTTTGTATATTGTCTAAGGTATTATGTATCTATGTATTTATTTTTGGAAATGTATGCAAGCAACCTCTCTCATTAACAAAATTTATGTAATAATCACGTTTATTTATATTATGAACGAAATAAACAATAGTTATTAACTTAAGACATTAATATTACATACAACATATATACTATGAAAAACAGTGGTATTAACAAAAAAACCATCATGGAATAAATATTATTAATGATCTACGTTGTATTGTATTTGAGTTTTAATCAGCAACTGTATGGAAGTCTACAAAAGTGACGGGAGTAAAAGATGTTTATTCGACGTTACAGTCCGAGCCGTGCCAGCACGGCGGACGGTGCATCGACGCGCTGAACGGGTTCGAGTGCAGGTGCGAGGGCACCGGCTACACGGGCGCCGACTGCTCCCTCAACATCGACGAGTGCGAGCCGCAGCCCTGCCACAACGGCGCCACCTGCGTCGACGGCCTCAACGACTACAACTGCCGCTGCTACGATGGCTACACCGGTATCTTCCACTTATCACCTGTTTGCGATATCTGTTTTCTGTGTACATTTACATATTGAGTAATAAAATATCTCTATTTCATTAAAATGAGAATTATGGAAATTTTGATATTAATCATCATTGCTTTGCCCTAAAGTACTTACATATTAATATTTTTGTTATTAAAACATCGTTAAACAAAAAAAAAGTTATTTAATTTTAGTAACTTCAATTAAAAATTATGGGCCTGCTGCAACATAGAAACTCCCGCAGGTCAACTGATTTTAGAAACTAACAATCTCATAAGTACTGTCGTGCTCATAGGGCTGAAACTAATTATACTGCCCGATTCGATTTAGCCTTAAAGTTGTTATATGCATCTGGTGCTCGTAACATGTTGTTCTTACAATGAGTGGGGTTCACGATGTGGTCGCAGGCAAGAACTGCGAGCTAGACATAAGCGAGTGCGAGTCGGCGCCGTGCCAGTTCGGCGGCGTGTGCCTGGAGCGCAGCAACGCCAGCCTGTACCGGACGGCCGACTCGGGCGCGGCGCCGCAGGTGGGCCCGCAGCCCACACAACTGCTGCCTGCCGTCTTTTATGAACCTTTCTCTTATGAGAATGCCAGTGGGTCTGTACATTTATTGTGTTTTTTGTATCACTAAAATCATTGTCAAATTTAATGAATGAAAAAAAAAATCTTTTAGGTTATATGTTTTTAAACTACCGTTGGTATCAGTATTTTTGTTAGGAAATATCAAGAACAGCTTATATTTTAAATTATATAAAAATTGAAACAATGTGTTATTAGAATAAAACAAGTTGAAAAATATTAAGCTAAAAAAAGTACTAAAAGTATATGGATAAACATTATTAATATGCGTTACTATTTTGTTGTCTATTATAGTTTTGAATGCGTGTGCGTGGCGGGCACGACGGGGTCACGCTGCGAAATCAACATAGATGAGTGCGCGTCGGCGCCCTGCGGCTACGGCAAGTGCATCGACGCCGTCGGCGGGTATTCGTGCGACTGCGCGCCCGGCTACGAAGGCGACCACTGCCAGCTGGAGATCGACGAGTGCCTACGGTATGCTCATAGCACTGTTGTCGTCTCGTATTCCGTTGTCGTATGTGGCATAGTTGGTGATAAGTGGTCATTCAATTATGAATTTTGAAGACGGGTCTGCGATATCAAATAGTTTTTTTATACCTTTTTAGAGCAAATTTGAAGTCATTTATTTGTACAAAAAATTTAAATTCTACATCCATATAGGTGTTTGAGTGTTTTATTGTGTTATTGAGAATATTACTTAAATGTGGAGTATAAGAAACTGCCAGATTTTACACATACGTCCACTAATTTAATTTTACAAATATGTGTATTGAAGGTTCTGCAATCACCGTGTTTTTTTGCACATCTGTTTATACTACGACAATTTATGACAAAGTCAATGTATCTAACCTGATGATAATCGACGTAAACATGTGTACACAATTAAACAAAACCAAAAGTGTATTCTTTTGTGGTTGTTTTTTAAATTACCTGGTTTTTTTTTAATTTTAAATATTTTAAAGAGCTATAGATAATTTTGTTTTTGCCACAATTACATTTCTTTGTTTGTTTTTTTATTGAAAGTTAAGCTTATACTGGGTATACTCTATGCTACTAATATGTATGTAAAATATTATTTATAGTGAAATATTTCTGTAAATACATATCGAAAATTACATAAATAATTTACTATATAAATATATATATATATTTAAAATACATTTTAACTGAATTTAAATATATTTAAATGCTTTCATTGGACATTGTGATATGCATAACCTCAATTTTTTTATATATCTGCAGCTTCATTTGTTTTCCTGCAGTATTTCATCATTTAGTTAAAGAAATTGGTTACATCACATTAAAGAAATTAAATATAATGCCCCTGGTAGATTGTCTACAGCATTTACTGAACATGTTATTAAAATTATACTCTATCGTCGCCTTTCGTCTATCGAACGATTCTAATGTCATTTATTTATTGTAATACGCTGTAATTGTAATTATTTATTGTAATATTGTAATACTTTAAAATAACCTTATTTTATTGTAAACGGTATCAGGTATAAGCCTTGCGAACATGGACATTGCTACGACCGTCGCGCGTCGTACTTCTGTGAATGTGAGGATGGCTGGGGCGGGCGGAACTGCTCAGTGGTGTTGGAGGGGTGTGTGAACGCGCCTTGCCGCAACAACGGCACCTGTCTTCCCTGGCTGCACCGCGAGTCTGAGCATCGGTTTAACTGTTCATGTACTCCTGGCTACTACGGCACGACGTGCGAAAAGGTAAATCCGTCCCAACTATACCCGATGTAGTGGTGTAGAAGTGCCAGTCGTCTCGATTGTTCATTCTACATGAAGTCTGTGCTGACGTTTTATAGATCACGACTATGTCGCTGGAACGCAACAGCTACGCAGAGGTGAATACATCTCGTGAAGAAGGGTACGACATATCGTTCAGATTCAAGACCACCTTGAGATCTGGGTTGCTGGCTATGGGCCGTGGTTTCACGTACTTCGTCCTGAAGCTATCCAATGGACGACTCAACCTGCACTCCAGTCTACTTAACAAATGGGAAGGCGTCTTTATCGGCTCCAATCTCAATGACAGCAATTGGCAGAAGGTGTTTGTGACGATTAATTCTTCGCATCTGGTGTTGGCGGCCAACGAGGAACAAACCATCTACCCGATCAGCCAAAACGAAGCATCCAACACATCCCAGACCTCGTTTCCCTGCACACGGCTGGGCACGGCCGGTCCCTCCTTCACTACACTTACCCACGAGCCCAACTTCTTCGTGGGTTGCTTTCAAGATGTCGTTGTCAATGGACAATGGGTGTTGCCGGAGTATTCGAACGCTTCAGAAGCAGAGAACGCTGTAGAAATTCAAACCGAAGATAGCAGTGGTATTGAGGAGAACGAAACAGAAATGGAGGGTGGAGCACGCGCACTTCTGCGCGGTGTGCGCGCGTCATGTCCGCGCAAGGAACAATGCAAACCCAACCCATGTCACTCGGGTGGCGTGTGCGAAGACTATTGGTCCAATTATACGTGCACTTGTCCGCGCCCATACCTTGGACCAACCTGTCAATATAACTACACGGCGGCGACGTTTGGCCACGAGACGGCGTCGCCCCAGTCGGTGGTGGCGGTGACTGTGTGGGAGGGAGCGCGGCGCGCTGTGCGTTCAGCATTAGACATTTCCATGTTCATCCGTACCAGAAAACCCACTGGCACCATTTTCTATCTTGGCTCCAAACCTAGGTAATGAACAAGCTGCCTTTGGTACATCTTACAAAGTGGAATGACCTTTTAACACAAAATAGTTTAGTAATATAATAACTAATCGATTTAGCATTGTATGGTAAAAATGTTTCTTTTTCTGAAATACTTGTTTAATTTTATAATTTTTCAAGACCTTTATGCAAGTGATTGAATGATTTAAAATTAAAAATAAAAATTTCCAGTCTGTTTTTATTATAAACTCACATCTATTTCCCATAAGGGTGGGCAGAGGCTACAGATATCCACATTGTATGTTCTTTACATATCTCCCTTGCTTCACTGACATCCATCAATGTTTTCATGCTAGCTCGTCGGTTTCGGGTGCTTAAAGTTTGGCCTTTTTTTTTAATACGCCGCCAATTTTGTTTGCATAGGATTTTCTATGGCGACCCTTGCTGAGCCTTTTATTACAAACATTCGTTCTATAGATTGTTTTGTAAGTCTACTTTTATTCATTCTTTTGAGATCGTCAAACCACCAAAACATACCTTTTTCTGTTCTAGTCTCAAAATCTTTATTGTGTTCTATTAATTTTTGATAGATATTCCAATATAGATTGCCGGCGATATGCATTCTAGTATAAAATAATTTGAATATTACAATTCAGCATATACAGTCCTTTTACATGTTATTGATACGTTTTTTTAAAAGGTTAGGCTATGTTGAGCAACTAATTCAAATGCTTTTAATTTGTGAGAAGTAGTTATTTTGTAAACTTCTTTACTAGCAATGTCATAATCAAGGCTGGTGAATTCAATGCCTTTATCGTCATTGTATCTTGTAGATCGATATTTCTATCAGATATCTGAATTTGAGAGTAATTTTTAAAATAGCTAATAATATACAGTTTTAGCTTGTTTTTGTTTCACAATTATATTATAGTAGATCAAGGGGCGACCGAACGTGCGACCCACCAAAAAGCAGGTGGTCACTGCCGCCCATGGACGCTCGTAACCCCAGAGGAGACACCAGTGTATTGCTGGCGTCTTTGGAAAGAATAGGAGGTTTGCTGGAGGGTGGAGTAGCTGATGAAAAGGGAAGTGGGGTGATGAATGGCGAGTGGTGTGATGGAGGAGAATTGGGCCACCGAAACAGTCACTCCAGTGAGTGAGTCCAGTGATTTCGTCCAGTGACGAAACTAAGAGCGGAATCTGTGTTACTTCGCGTCTATATTCTATGAGAGTATCTCACCGGCCGACCTGGCCCATTCTCGTGCTGCAGTCGAATTGACAGTATATCTCTACCACAATTAGCATTTGGTGTCGACATGACAGTACAAGAAAAGTACAACCGATAGACTGTAGCCTATTCTATGACAGCATTCACTAGCGAATAATTTGTACATAATTATGTTCTATGCCCTGCTCCATTAATGCCTCTCTTTTGGTTAAACAAAAAATCAAATGCTTTGCTGTAATTGATGAATGCAATGTAGTATGTAAAGTGGTATTTGTTATATTTTTGTAAGACTTGGCGTAGAACGTGCTTCATGGCCATATAGGCCTAGATATACTTTACGTATAAAAGACACAGATTACAGATATCCACTATTTAAGAAGTCAATCAAAAACCTATCACAGCCCAGCTTACTATTTAGTACTGTGTCGTCTAGGATCCTTAGTGTTTTAGCTAAGTTCTTGATCAGGTCATTTTGGCGCAATTTGAAAATGCAACATTATGACACCTATTGGTGATTGTCGTATAGTAATAAATATCATAAATAATATGAAAAACATAAATATTGACAATAGTTTTTGACGTTATCTTTGTTATAAAACAAAAACTGAGCATGTGATGTGTATGATCATGAGATGTACAGTCTTGTATATCTCATGATTTTAGCATCTAATTGTTCCCCACAAATGTATTTCCGAATGTACTCCCTAAATAACCACAAGCTCTTTGGCTGTTGGCTTTTGATTTTGTACTCTTTCACAATCTCCCTCACATCATTTTAATTTTAGTTTATATATTATATATTTTATGATGTTTAGAATATGTATCAGTATTTACTCACGATTCTTGATTTTTCTTTTGTTTACTTAAAACAGCTGTTGTAATATTAGTTTGCAAAAACTAACTCAGAAAACCTTATTACAAAAGAGTTATATTGGTATCTATATTTCTATTATATTTTTTTTAGATATGGTATTACTGAAGAGACCTTGGTGGCGGCGTCGTTGAAAAACGGCGAGTTACTAGTGCACTTGCAGTTCAATCACACTCCCGAGGACTACACGGTGGGCGGCACGCGTCTCGATAACGGCTACCTGCACCTCATCCAAGTGGTGCGCAACTCGACCCTCGTCCAGGTTAAGCTGAATGGCACCGAGTATTTCCGCAAATCTATATCTGCCGCCGAGCAGCTGGACGCTCAGGTACTGTGCATGCTCATATGGGAGTTACAATTTTATATTCAGAAATATAAGGAACATCCTATTTGTACACATCTTCCAGATTATCTTTTATATGGAACCACAAATTATGGAAAAAACTATTAGTGTACATCTTAAAAACAAACTTCAAATTATAGCCTGTCTTATACATAAATTATAATCGCATGTCGGACGAGTTATCTTACAAGGATCTCATATTTCTCTTTGAGGTGCTGTACTTGGGTGGACCTCCACCGGATCCGGCGCCACCAGCTGACACCACCACGGCGATTCCTCCGGGCCCCGTCGCGCCCCCCGCCGCTGCGTCGGCCGCGCCAGCACTCGCACTGCCGCCTACAGCTGCTCCTACTCTTCCGCCGCGAATACTCACCGATGCCGACTACTTCAAAGGCATTATTCAAGACGTTCAGGTTATTCATATGTACTAACAAAAAGCAACACAAATTTGCGCCCCAACATAGATGTATAAAAAAGGGAAGATGTACAGTTGCTTACTATTTTAACGTCGAAAAATGACTCGAAGTATACATGATCCCTCTGTCTTACACTTTACAATATCATTTTGCAGTGCCAAAGAAAAATAAGGGAAGGAACATTATTTATCATCTGACGGTTCAACCGAAATGTCATAACATAAGGTTCATTTTGAAATGGAAAGAGAATAAGTAGCAATCATTTTTTGTTACTGGATAACAATAAGTCCTATTAAAAAAAAATGCATATGCTGTTCTAAAACAAGACATCAGCGGAGTAGTTTAATATTATTTTAAATCTTTATTATCGTTTTTTAAGGTTTCATACCTCAAAAAGAAAAATGGAACCTTTATAGGATCACTTTGTTATCCATTCGTCCGTCCTGTCTGTCCCTTATCTCGAGAACACGTGGAGGTATCCAGTTGAAATTAAAACCATATACTCAAGTCTAGTCCCTTGAAGTTGTTAAAATATAAAAATTCTAAGTTAATGTGAAAAAAAATAAGGCAGTTTATGCCGTGAAAAACGTATATTTTGACACTCTCAAAGGAATCAAAAATTATAGGGCATTTTCCGTTGACCTAGAACCATGAATACCGTCTTATACTACAAGTACAGGAAAAAATCTGAAAATCATAAATTTGTAATTAAATCATAAAAATAACTTTGATTAGGTTACCTAACCAATTTAGGTATGGACTTCTAGTATAACCACAATTCTCCATAAGTATGTAATTATAGGTTTTAGAAACTGAATTTATGAAAAAGCTCGGAAAAAACTGTGAGACTCGATTCCCGAACTATTTATAATTTGTACCTGCTATTTTGTACGGAACCCTCGGTGGGTGAGTTTAACTCGCATTTGTCCGTATTTTGGTTGAATGTATGAAAAGAATCATAGTATATTTTTTTCGTAATAAAGCTTAATGTAATCAAATTAATATGAATCTTCAATTTCATAACGCCGGTGAAAATGTACATGATAATTTCTAGAGTATATATAAAGTATAGTAATATAAAACTTTTTTATTATTTACGTAATAAAATAAGATGACGATTAATTAAATAATGTTAATATATTTTTATGTTTATTAAATATTAATATATTTTTGATGAACATAATACTTATATATAATTTTGCTAAAAAACAAATTAGAATATAATAAACATATATTTTTTTGAAATTGGTTTAATCTATGTTGATTTTTGTCTATGAGTGACAAACCTTAATAAAAGAGGGGGAGAATGGGGTAAACATCTAAGTTTCTTATGTCAGTCTGCACTATTTCATTATGTACCAAGTAGCTACGAGAAACATTCAATGATTTCACGATGTAGATATGTCATATCCTCTTTTTGTATACTTTTAATACTGGCCATAACCATTAAAAAAGAATTATGAAGAAATTAATTTACTTTTATATGAATATTAAATATAACTCTATCAATATAAGCAGTTTCATGTTTTCAGTGAAATTAAACATCAATTTATTATTAAATTCTTAAAAAAGGAAACGTAAAACATAAAGGCATCAAAGAAGAAATAGATTGCTATTTATATTTATGGGGAGTTTTCCCCCTTATTATCTACTATTCAAAAGTGATCAAGTGCATTTAAATCTGGGAGGCATAGTATCGGGCGGGCAATTAGTTCATGTTACTTGTGTGTAATTGTATTACTGGTTGTGAAATTAATAAGTAAAGATGGTTATTTGTCGGTGATCTATTGTTGATATCCCAAGTAGTCAGGACCCTAATCACAGATACCTCCACGCGTTTCTGAGAAAAAGGGTCACGACAGACGGACAATAGGTGATCCCATAAGTGATTCTTTTTTTCCTTTTAACGAGCGGAACCCTCAAGGGAAGGGAAAGAAATTAGCCAAAGTTATGCTACTTCTGTTTAATTAACCTTTAGTTCACACTGCTCCGACTGCAAAACTTGCCCCGTGTGATTACGAATTTGAAATCGCGGACAGCCTGTCTTATAGTCTAGGCCTGACTTCAAGTGATTGCTTCTTATACGTAAGTCTGTAAAAAGATTTCCAAAGAAATATGCTGATGATGAAGCACTGATGTGTCTCTAAATTCATTTTCTGGTCCGGCTGATTTAGAGATTATCAAAACATTTTTAGAAAAAAAAAAGACAACTTTCATGGTCTATTCATTAAAATTGTAAACTCATCAACGATATTATGTCCGCCACATGTGGAGTTCATCTTTAATATTGATAAATGATATGATATTCCCCAATCTAAAAATACCGAAGCAAAGTCGTTCCTTTATTTTTTACTGGATAATTAAATCCCACCTATTTTAAGCCTATACGTATACTACCAATATTAAGTAAAATTTTTAATAATTTGATCCTAAAGCAATTTTACGATATCAATTTTTATATAATAGAACATTTTTATAATTTATTTGCTGTTGCTTAGGGTCGGTCTATAATTTAACACACGTCTTTTCACGCACACCGCATTTTACACTCACTATTATACTTTATTGCAAACATAGTTTACAAGCTCTTTCAGCATAAACGATAACAGGTTCGATAATTATTTTTTCTTTTTTTTCAGTATATGTATTTATAAAGGTGTCCTTTTTAGTTTTTTTAACTAATAATTTATTTAACATGTTATTCGCAGATTTCGAACGGAGTGAATTTAACAATAGTGGAGTTCTTCCCCTTACGCGAGCCGGGCCTGACGCTGCCGCCGTCCTTCGGCGACGTGAGCCTCGATCCAGGCGTGCTGTCCGGCGAACGCTCCGACGACGCGTGCGCAATCCGACCTTGCCTCCATAACGCCACCTGCACCGTCACCTGGAACGACTACACGTTAGTAGCGGCGCTGTCGTAACTCGCCCGCTCGTCTCGCTCCCCTAACGTGCATTGCTTTCGCCGACAGATGTGAGTGTCCACGCGGCTACAAGGGTAAGCAGTGCGCTGAGGTCGAATTCTGCCAGCTGCAGAACTGTCCACTTGGTTCCAACTGTCGCAACCTCGACGGAGGTAATTATTATCATACGACAAGAATACTTGCTCTATAGGGAGCTCTCATTTGTTATATTTTGATTCAAACTTTTGAAGTTATTCTTTTTGTGATGGAATTAAACATTAATGCTTAGAATTAAATACGCATGCGCCGTACAACCAACTCCATATTTCATCCTCCATCAGTATCCATTAGCAAATCAAATCAAAAATACTTTTATTTGGTAAGTAATAGAATTAAACTTGAAATACATCATTATGGTATTCTCTTTGTATTAACATAATACCTATTCTGAATGGTGATTCATTTTTCGATTTCGCTCAAAGATACATGATAGATAATCAATAAAACTAGCAGAACATTTGAAAATTACATGCAGTTCAATCTCACAGGTTTTTTTCATTAACATATTCAGATACGTCGTAATATCCCTTGCCATATAACTTTTTTTTTTATTGAATGTTATAAATTCATGAAATAGCAAATTTTCAATTTCAACTGGGACCTTATTACAAAATCGCTCACATTGCCCCTTACACGATTTGCTAGCTTTACTGAGTCTGGTTTTATGAGCAGCAAGGTCATTCTTATGTCTAGTGTTAATATTATGAGTGTCATTCATTTTTTGGAACGATTTTATATTTCTTTTTTTTTGGTTTTCGTGTATGAGTTGTGATGGTACAGTTAAAATATGAATCTCTTTAAATTTTTCTCTGAGAGATGCTCTTGATCTCAAGTTATAAATCGCACGAATAGCTTGCTTCCGCAGCACAAAAATTGTGTTTGTATCGGCTGCATGACCCCTATAATAAAATTCCATAGTTCATGAGACTATGAAAGGAATTAAAATAAACTAATCTCGCGGCGCTTTCATTTATAAGCCACCGAATTCTTTTGACTATGTATGCTGCAGAACTAAGCTTTTTCGCCAATTTCGTTGTATGGAAATTCCACCATAATTTAGTATCTAAAGTCAGACCAAGAAATAGAATCGTGTCCACAATATCCAGTATCTCGTCCCTGACTACTACTCGACCAATTTAGTATTAGATAACGAAAATTTAATTATTTTTGTTTTCTCCTCATAGCTTACCCATGTGGTGAATTTTAGAAAAAACTCAAATTGTTTTGTTAGACGAGTCATTCAATTTAGCACGAGATACATTATCTTTGTTGTTCTATTAGCTTCAAGCATTACTCGTCTGACGGCCACGCCTATAATATTCAAATAACTACAATTTATTGTCTTTGCCACGTGAAGTCAAATAAAATTAATTTAGGGATCAATTGCACGCCTCATAAGCGGGGCGCATGAGGTAGTGCTCTACTCTCGCCTTACGAAAAACGAGTGATTTTTTTGAACTTTAAATGTCTTTATTTATTACATGTTGCACTTGTAAAATAATGTACGCACTCAAACGGCAAGAATAATCACTGATTTTAATATCTGTAATATCTTCAAAACACATTTTGTTATAGAACATATTTTAATAACTGTTTTAAAAATTTTTTTCGTGGACGTCCGTGTGTCTGTATGTGCGGATCCTGTATTTGGTTACGATAACAAATGAAATACTTCACTAATCGAGTGTTTTTTTTTTCCATTCGCTTTAGTATGCATCTGAATAGAAGCCTATTGAATTTCACTGTCTAATTCGGTGTAGTTTAATTGATATTTAATAAACAAAATTTCGACGAATCTTTTAGTACATCTATTTTTTTTTTATTAAATCTTAATCTAGAGAACATAAGAAACCCGAAGCGTGACTGTCTTTTTTATTCTCAATGCTTAAGTAAAAATTTTGACACCACGGTATTTTTTTTTAATTTATTTCAATTTAAAAAAAAAATTAATTTACTACAATTTTAAAAAAATGACGATTACGGTATACATTTTTGTTAATATATAGAATTTAGAGTATTGAACAATGCATACCAAGTAATTTGTAATCATTCATAAAGAGTGAGCTCCAGTCATTCGTCGGAGCTGACATACGCACTTTTCTTTAGTAAAAATGGAGTAACCGCTATGAGGCGTGCACTTTTGGATTTTCCAATTTTTTTTTACCTTTACATCAGTGTGGTGTACGTAAATGTATTAATGTGGAAGCGCATCTTTTTGTCTATAGATATGAATGTCTTTCGAACGCCACATTCGATGGGGTGAATACGACGCTGACGTACTCGCTGCGGCTGCCGACGCGCGGCGTGGGCGCGGGGGCGGGCGCGGGGGCGGGCGCGGCGCCTTCCAACGAACCTGCTTACATACCACCGGATTCTCTCACTATTACCTACAGGTATAGAAACCTATTGTAATGTATATTATAATATGTTCCTACTAATTTACATCTATATTTATAGTATAGTTTATATTACTGATAACTGCATATAAATAATTACTTAGAATACTAGAAAATATCCCCAATGGGTGGCAGAAAAAATATTAAATATATGAGTACAAGCAACTCATAATGCAAATGTAATTATAGTCCTATAAAAAAATACCACTCAGTAGTACCTGGATATCCACGTGACTAACAAAACTATTGCATTATGCTTGTTATCAGATCGAAGACAGGAGGCACACTTTTGCATGCGGAACTTTTGGCGGGCAACGAAACCCTCTGGTTTTCGGTGGGCGTGTTCCGCGACCAGGCGTCGGTGCAGTGGCGGTTGCGCACCTTGGATCTGCCCGTATTACGCCGAGTCCGAAAGCCCCTCGCCGATCTCGATTGGAGCACGCTACGATTCACGCTGCGCGCTGCCACGGGCCCGCCCGCACCCGCTCCCGCATTGCCGCCGCCACGTCCGGTTGCGTCTCTCGACTTCGACCTTATACAAGGTTAATAATCTACCAATAATATTCTTAATTTACAATGAAATTTTCCCAATCATTTGAAAATCTGAAGACAGCAGCACACGAGACTGAAGAGATCCCCAGCCTCAAAAACAGATTTAGATAGAGTGACGAGAGCTATGCCACTAATGGGTTCTCTCTCATATTAAAACAGCCAAACAAACTAGAAGTCGGACAATGTAAGAACGGTTGGCGTGTTCATTTACTTCAAAATAAAATAACATAACTGACTCTAATTTTGGTTTTATTGATTTCACATTTATATCACTTAATTAGATACTAGGTACTACTGGTGAGCATTAGCTGGCTGACGACCTTATACGAGAGTCTGCCTGCGAGAGGTATCGGGACTAGACGCGACTCGACTGACTCTGGCGGGCCGGATCGCCACCGGCGCCGTGTCGCATATAGGTGAGAGCGAGGGCTTTTCTATTGGCTGCCGATCACGTCATAACTTCCTTCAGAACATCGGCCGGCGTTTCTTACCATATAAGGTAATGAATTTGTTCCCGGGCCGCGTTCTGGGAAAGTGCCGTGTGCAGCCTGAGCCCGTCGCGCGATCGCTGACGCATCGCCTGTGTATGTGGTGCAACCGCTACAGACAACAAAGTGGTTTATTATTTCTGAACAGATTTCCATGGTGCAGTAAACGAATAAGAAAAATGAAAATTCTGTAAATTTTCATATGTTCGAATCTACATTCGCAGGTGCTTTTGTGGATGCTGAAGGACAGGAGGAAGCCGGTTTCTCGGCGCCGATAGACGCCGCGGCGTGGCAAAGGCTAATGGCCAGCGGCGTCCTGCGCCTGGGGGGCGTAGGCCCGCGCCCGGACGCCACCGCCCCCGCCGCCACTCTGCACGTCGACGGCGACAGAGACGCAAACGCGGCCGCTACCGTCGCGCCGACTGACCTCACCTACAACGAAGACTGGAGTGCAGACGCTTCTCTCGGCGAACATTTTAAGGTACGCAATATGAACTTGGATCGGTTTCGCGCTAGGCGACGTCGATCGGCAGGCTGATTAATTGTGTATAACTTTCGTGTACAGGGCTGCATGGGCCCGGTGCACGTGGGCGGCTTACTTCTGCCGTTTTTTCCGGAAAACGAGCTGTTCAAGGGCACGTCGGCGGACCTGTTACGCGGACAATCTCACTACGCGCTGACGTCTGGTCGGCCCTGGGGTTGGGAGACGGCGCTCGGGTGCGTGCTGTGCCTGGAACGCGAATGCTCGCACGGCGGACGATGCGCGGACGTACGTCATTCTTATGCGTGTTCGTGTCCCGCCGGATTCAGCGGTGACCGCTGCGAAATAGACGTGGATGAATGTCTGCAAAACGAATGCCGCAACGGCGCCACCTGCCAGGATGAGCTTGCCTCTTACACCTGCCTTTGCCCGCCCGGTTTCAACGGCACCTTGTTAGTATATTTTTATTATTATGCTCTATTCCATTACGAGTATACTCACTGACATTGCAAGACAGTTTATCGACTAAAAGTCAGTATGATGCCAAGGCAAAACCTGATGTTTCAGATCCAAGAAATGTAATTTGTTAATATATCCCCCTGTCGGAAACAGAGCTTTTACTTTTCTTTCTTTCTCAATATTCGAACCTTGATATAAGTAGATCGTTGCCACAATTGATTCGGGAGGGGCATACTGACTCTTAAATGAGAAAGTAATAATTAGTTAATGTTATGTGCGTCATGTACAGTTGCGAACACGACATCGACGAGTGTGAGTCTTCGCCGTGCGCGCACGGCGGCACTTGTTCTGACCAGCCTGGAGGGTTCGAGTGCACATGCGCGGCCGAGTGGGGTGGACCGCGTTGCGAGCGCCCGCGCCGTCTATCGTGCTCACACCGGCCTTGCTCCTCTGGACATGCCATCTGTAAAGACGAGATACCAGGTGTGAAATAATTATCATATATTAAAAACATCAATAGAATAAATGATGAGCACATCGCTCGTTTATGCATTTGTGCGGTGGTCAGTGACCGGAGACGACATACTTGTGCGTGTTCAGATCCTCCGAACGGCAACAACTATACGTGCGTGTGTCTGGAGGGCTGGGAAGGAGTGCACTGTGACGAAGCGTTCTGCGAGGTGCGACCCTGCGCGCACGGCCGCTGCGGCACCGATCTTAAGGTTTAGTTAACGCGCACTTTATTATTTAGCTAACCGAATCGAGGAAGATAATCGAATCGGCCTTTTCAACACGACTATCACCCATTTGCTGTGGCAACTAATAATTGGAAACGAATCGGATGTGGTGTTTCCACATACTGAAAACTTGTGTACGCGCGCAGGTACCGGCGTGCGAGTGCGAGCCGGGCTACAGCGGCGCCTACTGCGAGACGGAGCGCGACGAGTGCGAGGAGGGCGGGCGCGCCGCCTGCCGGCACGGGGCGCTCTGCATCGACCAGCTGAACGGATTCCTTTGCAACTGTACCGGCACGGGTATGCATGGTTTTCTTATAAACACCTTGAAGCTTAAGAATAGACGTTCTTTACTATTATAGCTCTGGGAGTCCATTAAAAAATCAATGTCAATTGCTGAAGTGGTATTACATATTTGGTCTCTACTGTGCTTTGTTTCTATTATTGCTCCATGGTATTCAAATTAGATTAAACTGCATGTTAAAATAGTGTATCGCCTCTGACCTATCAAATTACACATAGATCACAAATTGAGTAATTTTGTCACTGTTTGGAAAACAATTTCCTTCTGGACGTACATACTCTTCTTTCAGTCGAAATTACATTAGAACCTAACCATGGTCGATACAAAGGATTTCAGATATATTTTTAACTGAAGTCCATGTAAAATTGGAACATTTTGTTTACTAACTTCCACCATTCAAGTAATTAAATAGCAATAAGTACAACCCTGCAACTCATAAAAATCAATTTCATGTTGCTAAATAGCTTTAATGTCAGTTTTATCACTATGTCATATAAACCTAGTTAGTTGCGAGTTGACCTCGCGTGGAATGGGTTCCATTTTATTACAGATCACCGCATTACTCCTATCAAATTAAGGAATACATACGTATTTTCTCTTCACGACTATTTTGCGTTTTTCACGGGAATTTAAAATCAAGATTTTCGTGTAAGCTTTCGTTTTTCTAAACTGTAAATGATGGTTTACATTCATTTTTTATTTTTCGTAATAATAGGTTCAATACTTTCTAAATTAAGGTAATTTAAATTGAAATTATAATTGTATATAATGTACTAATTTGATCGCCCCTCAAAATCAGAAGAGTTTATTATTATATATGATCGTGATTGGGTCGTTTAACTTATATGTACCAAATTACGACTTTTCAGTAGATTCAGAGAAAATAGGTCGTAAACCAGACGAATAGTGAATAGTGCGTACAATCACTATTCAGAGACTAATTAAAAATGATAATTTGTAAATAATTAAACTTAATTGCAGTTAAAACCAATCAAGAAGTGAAAAACATGCCAGACCATAATAAACGATAATTTTAGAAAATCAATGTTTTCTGAAGTTATCAGTTTGATACATAAGCAGTGGTTATAAGCCTGTTTTGACTCTGTCTTTTATTCTAATTATCATGATGCTCATAAGTTAAGATATAATATTATCAGTACACTTCTAAGCCTTTAACAACTTATTGATGTCACCACACTATAGTATGTGGGAAAAGTTCCCTGTGGTATCGACGATGTTTTCCATTTCTTCCATTTTCAATATTACATGCCTGTTTTCGTCTCCTCTAATAAAAAAAAAAACCTATAAATAAACCATTGTATAAATAAAATATTCGCGTATATTTTGACATCGGTAACGCGGCGCCGGGCACTCGCGCGCCCTTATCTAATCGCGGCGCGAGGCCGATCTCCGGCCGATAGCCGCGATAGCGCGCACTGCGCTACGGCACCGGCCGGGCTCTTTACGTCAGACGAGTTCGCTCCGACGAGAGGCGGCGGCGGAGCCCCGGCACCTCTCGCTTATGTTTTGTAAATATCTGCATTGTATCGATATTCATTAGTCGCGGTCTGTTGGAGCATCTCGCCCGTGTTTTGTCGTACGTACTCGGCCGCGTATTTTCCGATCGTCTGACCGCATTCCGGACGAGCTCTCCGCGGCGCTTAGTCATCGTCCGGAGCCGGCGACGACGATGTTTTTGTCGCCTTCGTAACAAGCGCTGCACGCCGTCATGTCGCCGTCATAGAGCACGACTAGCCGGCGCGGAGGAGGCGGGATCGTCTTCGGCTATGACCTCGGTACCTTTATGGTTACTGGCACTAATATTATGTGAGTCATTTACCTTGAGAAAATACATAAAATAGGGAACCGTCGAAGAGCTCCCAGCCTAAAATTAGTCTTCAAGACATTTAAAATTGTAATATTCATGGTATGCCTCAGGGTGGACGGGAGCGCATTGCGAACTGGACGTGGACGAGTGCGCGCTGCACCTCGTCAGCTGCGGGCCCGGCGAGTGCCGCAACCACGACGGCGGGTACACGTACGTATTCTGTCGCATGCCCCGTGCCGCGGGTTCGTTCAACACACTAATACATGAATCTCTCTGCAGGTGTCAATGCTCGCCGGGCTTTTGTGGCAACGAATGTGCGCTACCTGATCCATGCTACCAAGAACTGGCAACGGGGGAGGATGGTGCCGGCACCAACACCACGGGGCCCTGTCTTCACGGTGGTGTGTGCGAACAGCGCTGCTCCGAGCACGTTGACTACATTTGCCACTGCGTGAACGGCTGGGGTGGTACCAATTGCTCGTACCAGGTGGTGATAGATAAAATGGATGGAGGCGGTCCCGATTCGTCCACGGTGCTGATCGCCGTGGGCGCAGCGCTTTTGGGTGTGGCGGCGCTGGGAGGCGCCCTGGCAGTATTGGCTGCGCGGGCACGTCGCAACCGCGCCACTCGCGGTACCTACAGCCCTTCCGGTCAGGAGTACTGCAATCCTCGCGCCGAAATGATGCACAACACGCTCAAGCCGCCGCCCGAGGAGCGACTCATCTAACACAAACATTTGATACGCCCTTATGCAGTGTCGATTGGTGCGATGGTCAGGGTCGGACAAAGGAGCAGTAGCGGCTCCTGACTCGTCGCTTCTTTCTAGTTTTAAAGGCAAATGCTTGTGTCTATAATCGTGAATTTCTTTTAATGTAAAAAGTGCATCGTACGTCTGTATGAATGTTTCGTGGCTCGTGAAAACTATCTGTAACAGTTTGCAGGTAAATCATCACAACTGTTTTGTGGAACTGTCTGGAACGATCGGGAAGCTCTCCGGAGAGCGTCTTCTAAAAATTCACGTCCTACTCAATGATTTGTGATATATTTAAAATGGTACTTAATGTTGCGTTTATAAGATTTGATATGGATAGATTTTTGAGTGCGGTTATCATACTATATTTACCGAATTCTTACTGTCTACGACATACTTCGATGTCGGATAAGCCAAGACCGCATAATGTGAATGTCGATCCGCATAAGCTGTCGGATGGATCAGAAACTGTACCTGAACCCAAGTAACTGCGCGCTCGCGGCTCAGATTCATATTTTGGTAGGTTAAGGAACTTGTATAGAACCAAAATGAAAATGCATTCGGGTTATATCATTAGTACGAAATTAATTGTATAAATCCGTGTTTAGCGGATGTTAGCCGTAAGAAACTAGTACTAAGAACAAAGAGCTCGGTGCCTCGGTGCCGAGCCGGACAAAGCGTAAAACATTCTAAATTAAATGGTAGCCAAGACGAAGCCCGCCGTGGACGCCGGCAGCGCGGAGCGGCGACGCGCCCGCGCTCGGCTCGAGGCGGGCCGGCAGTGCCTTAAGAAAAGTCTGTATATTACGAAAAAAAATTAAATATATTTATAGATTTTTTATGTACGCTAAATGAATTTTACTCATGACTTTTAATAAATATTAAGCATAATAATCTCAAAATATAACTTAAACAGTAGCTAAGCTGTAACTTAATTTGGAAATTGGGTACCAGTATTATAGATAGATAGTTGTATTGCTCAATATGTGCATTCTTTCAATACTAAATTATTTTAAAACAATAGTATAGTTGTTATTTTCCTTGAGCTATTATAGTTCCAAAAATGTAAGAGTTAACATTCATTTTATTTATTAAGTGTGTATGTTTACACATGTCACTGAAATGACTAAATGCAAAATAATATTACAGTTATGTAGCACATATTTTGCTGAACGTTAGTTTTAAAACATTAAATTAAAGCAAATATTCCAATTTGTGTATACCTGTATGCGATGTTTCAGTAACCAGTGCAAAGTATGATCTTTATTATTTTGAGTTCTTCCCCCGTCTGCATCACTTTGCGTCCCTCCCTATGGCTATATTACCATTGTAGCCTATAATTTTTTAATTTTATATGGGTGTTGGTAGCACCGTTCATTGTTAATGATTATGCTAATTGCAATGTAACATTAACGCGTTTATTGCATTCGCCCCACTTTTTCGCGCCATTTTTTTGGCGGTGGCTGTTTTGAACGTGTCGGGTCGACTATTTCTAAATAATTTATTTGATCCTTAAAACAAATATTTATGAATTTGTATTTTATTTTGCACTGCCTGTATATTTTAACTTCTGCTAAATGATATTCGAAAAGTAGGCCTACATGACAAACAAACAGGCACCGTACAATCCCACGACGTAATATGGCACATTTTAAATCCACAAATTTAGACTATAAATGAAATCGATTTTTGTAACAAATTGTCTATTATTAAGCGATGAGATTTGATAAATTGTATAATATTATAATTGTATATATGACATTCAGGCGATAAATAGATAAGTTAAAACACTTAGGATATCGATAGATATACAACACAGTAATGTATTGTGAAATTAATTTCCAATTTATGCATCTACCTGTTAATCTTATTCAGAACAGACTATAAACAATATTACCGTCCAATTTAGCACTTAGGGTATTAAAACTTAACTATAATCTATTGTACTGCACTTATTCGCCTTTTTTGGCATTATAGAAAATTTACTCAATAAATGTTATTGAATTAAACCTTCTTTTTTTTAGAAACTTTTGTTTAACTTTCCTGTCTTAGTTTCTGATTGAAGTGAAATTTTACATAGAATACAACACACGAAACTCTGCTGTTGTGAAGTTAGTCACGGAAGCGTCGCAATGGCCGTAAAGTAGGAACGAGTGGGAGAAGTAAGGCTCGGAGAGCGTTATATCTGCGCATTGCATCATTCGCAAGAAATTCAGAGCGGTTATTGTATGTATGTAGTCGGGTGCCAATGCAATATTATAGTGACATGAAATTTGTCTGATGATAGAGCCGTAAAGTGACCACAGGAACTCTAAGAAAACGATGCAACGGAACGAACTAGATTTCTTTCGTTAGTCTATTTTCACTATCCTTCCTGCGGCCAACCCACCTCGACATGTCTTCACTTACTAGCCACTATCTTTCAAAGCAAATTATTTTCACACATTAAGAGCCAGTACTAGGACAACATATTTTCCATTTTTAATCCTCTGTGTCGCCAGTTATGAATAACCACATAGTAGATTCACACTCACATTCGTAAAAATATAAGTGACAAAAGTGTTTGACTAAAAGTCATAATCCATTGTTGACTACAATGGAAAAGATTGGTAACAATGGCGATACATCATGACAGCATATTCATCAAAACCTTTGTATTTTTCTGGGAGGGTCAACATAACAATGACTTCATTTTTTGTTAACGGTCAATTTTAATTTATCTAAATTGTATACTAGGGGTTTTATTTCTAAATCGATTTATAAGGAGTAAACTCTAAAAAAGTTATAAATTATCAAACAAATTTGCCTCACACATTATTTCAGATTATTATATGATTTTTACATAATAAAGTACATGATTTACTTTCAAGGAATACAATACTAAAACAGTATTAAAAATAAAAAAGAATAATCCAGTTAAACACTTCCTTTATTCAAATACTGTACAGGCTTACACACGACATATAATACAGCAATAAAGAGCCGGCGCCCTCGTCGCCTCGTACCCCGGGTACGGCTGCGAGACGTCCGGTGCTACAGAGGGGGACGGGGGCGCGGACGCTGGGGAATGACTTAGGTTATTATTATCATTATTTGGTGGTGCCGCACGCGGCCGCTCTGGACAGATATGGAAGGGTTCCGTTTTTCCTACCGAATACACGAGGTGCGGGCACGGATTACACCTGTTACTGGACGAAATCAAAGCTAAAGGCGAATCGGGAAGATCCAATCGGAACATCGGGTGCGGCGTAGACGGCCGTCATGTGACGTCGCCGGCGCCGAGCGGCGGGCGCGTCGTCCTCGCGGAACGGTAGCACTGAAACCAGTCTATCGTAAAATAAGCTTGGACACACAGTGACATTACAGGAAGCGATAGGAAGCGCTGGTCAGGTCGGCGCAGCCTTTCTCGCGCATGAGCAGTCGGGACCGGAGGCGAGCTCTCCGCGAGCCGCCGCGGAAGACGAACAGTGGTTACATTCTTTTATATAAATATTATAATTAAATTAATGGCATAATTTAAATAAATACGTAGGTATCATTACGTCACTATTTCTTTATAAAACTGTAACATCCTAATAATCCGCTTCACCGCACGTACATTTCATAATTTGGCGATTTGGAATGTGGTAAAACGTTCTTCGAGCAAAACGTCGTTTCCAACGTTAAGCACAGTGGGCGGCGTGCAGCAGCCGGCGCCGGGGCGGCCGCTAGTAGTACGGCGTCCGCCCGCCGCCTTCGCCTGCTTCTGGCTACCTGTGATAGAATTTGTAGAATAATCAAATAGAGGCATATATATAGCTAGCTATACATCAGTGTTGATATTTCCACTAATTTTGTAAAATTGAAATTGTATTTACTAATTTGTTTCTTTTGCTTTCGTGAAGAAACAGAATAGTATGTATATTGTATAAGTGCCAGGTCTGAAGATTAATATATGCTACATTTTCTTAAATAAAAGAATGATGATTTCTATGCAAAAGCTGAACTATCTCCATAACAGGAAAAAGATGAATTACTACAAAATAAAATAAAATGTGATCTAAATTAAAACGCACAAAGTTACTTTTATTCTGGAAATGCAGAAGTTTCGGTGCACTTATATGATTTTTAACCACAAAAACTTAATGAATTTACATGATAGACATTTAATATATGCAAATAATATTATATAATTTAATACACACAATATTTTTAGACATTTAAAACCAATAAAATGTCACTTTTTATTCTTTAAGAGTATATGCCACATAAAGAATAGCGAGAAACTCGCGATATGCGCCGTGCTCTTTTTAACACAGGTAAATGTGTTGTTTTCTTGAAGTTATACTTCTTTAGGCGCGTTATGAAAAAATAATGCGAGTGAAATTTTAAGATGCGCGCGCATCTGTGACACAAAATTAACAGTTGGAAGTTGCCCGTTAAACCGCTCATTAAGTGCTACAAACAAAACAGAATTGAAACCTCTTATCAGTCGCGCATGTCGGCACGCTCGTCGCCTCTGATCACTGTATTCATGTTTATAATATTTATCCACATGTTTCTAGTTTCTATATTCACAACACGTGTTTTAATTTCCTACAAGTGCGAATTATATACGTGCTAATAAATTATAATCAGTAGTGTTTTAAATTGATTATTTTACATTAATATTATTTACTATTCGTAAATATTAATGAAAAAAATTGTGCTTATATCCTTTTTTAAGTGCTCCAATATAATTGAGGTTAATTATCCGTATGTATTATTTATTGATACAAATTACAATATTATTATTTAATATTTACATAATAAAGAAATAAATTTAATAATACATTGAATAAAAAAATTGTGATAAAAATGAAAAGTGAATATTAAATAAAGAAAATAATAAATATTTAAAAAATGAATAAACTTAAATTTAATTTTTAAATTTATTATTAAATTAATTAATGTAATTAATTATTTGCATGCAATTGAAAACTAATTTTAATGATGTCAAAGAAGTATAAATCACGCGCGTACATAAGTACACGTACCCATTTTTTTATACTACACTATCGCTAAAAACTAAAGATCAGTAATTGCAAAGTGTTATGCGGATTCAAGCACGCCCAGTGTTCGAAAGAGTTCGTGAAAATCGTCCTCGAGCAGGACGCCGGCCCGCGCGCCGCAGTGACCGACCTCGTGCCTACTTATCTGCCTTACCTTGAAACTTGTGACCTTTTTTTTATTTCCGACAAAGACAAGCTAAGAGATATACGATTTATAAGCCTCGAAGCAGGGGCGAACGTGTTCCGATGGGCCATTGAAGACGTCCCTGAGGAAGAGTTGGCCCATAGCTTTTTAAGATTGTACCAATGAATGAAAAAGTCTGTAAATAGTATGAAAGTAAACTTCGAAAAAGAAAAAATATATATAACACATAATTAATGAGACTTCAGAATTTTTAATATTTGTCCACCTATTTGCAAATATAGTATGATCAGGACTGAGAAACTATTTTCACAAAGCTTACAGTAAAATGCACGAAACTCTGGCGCTGTGAAGTTAGTCATGAAAGCGTGGAAATGCCATAAAATTGGCACGTGGGGGAGAAGAAAGAAGGGTCGGGAGTGTTAAATCCGCACATTACATGATACGCAAGCAATTCAGAGCCGCAAGGTTCGTTCGTTGTATTGTACTCTAAAAGAAAAAAATATTGTACGGTGTCATTGTCTATTATTTACAATACCAATGGAGAGTCTTTCCGAATAACATCTCATTCGTCAATGACAGCCGACCTGTTGTCGTGAGGATGCGGCTGCACGACCACCCGTTGCAGGTCGCGGCGGGCGAGCTGCTGGCGCGCCTGGCGCGTGCCCAGCTCCGCCGTGCCGTCGCGCGCAATGAACAGCTGCAGTCCCGACGCTGAACAGACAGATCAGCGACGTCAGCGGAATGGGAGAAAGAGGAAGAAGAGAACTGCGAACAGTACACTTACTTTCGGCGCTGTCTTCGACGGCGTGTTTGAGATCGGTCGCGGCGAGCAGCTCGTCGATAAGGGAATCGGGGTTGACGCGCGTGTTTTCTACGCGGCACCAGGCGGCGGCCGCGGGCTCGTCCTGGGGGTGCGGGGCGGGCGGCGGCCCAGGCCGCTGCTTCCGTCGCTCGAGCGCCGCCTTGCCGCGGTCTAGGGACCCGCTTTCCGACGCGGACGCCGTGAGGGAGCCCGAGGACGGGTTCCTGTGTTGATACAACGAATTTCAATAAAGCATTTTCGTATATCGTCACTCACACCAGAGATCACAATCGTCAATTCACAAATACAATTAAAATTCACCACGGATTATTAAAACATACAAACGTACTGACATGCAAATGTTAACGCACAAAACAATTATTCAGTCTCTCTCACAATAAAAACGGTGCAGAGAACATACGAAAGCAAGTCCCATAGAATGTGCGCTGCCACGATGATTTGAAGCACCTCAATTAAAGCACATGCGGTGAACGGGTATTGTTGTCTTAACCTACCAGCAAACTAACCTATGAGTAAAATACTAAATGGAATCGCAAAAATGATCATGCAGTAGGTAGTCTACCGCTAATAAAGCCATGGCCGTCAGTGAACGCGTATACCAAGTTCATAGTTTTCTGTGAACTACACAATACTATCTGAACATTTGAAGGATTCAAATAAATTATCATTAAGGTAAAATAAAATAAATTCCATAAATATATATTGTTTTAGATTAGAACTATGTTAATTAATTTGACTCAAATACATTTATTGAAATCCAATAAATATTCAGTAAGACAAGGAAGGACAAACGAGGCAGCGCAGACGCTTTAAAGAAATGGCGCCGGCAGGAGCGAGGCGGGGACGCGGGCGCTACGACAAGGCGTGCGGGACACGAGGGGCGTCCAAGCGTACTGACAGCGCGGAGCTCGGGCGGCGCGGCAGCGACAGCGGCCCGCCTTCGCACTGCGGCAGCGGCGCTCCGCACGCGCACCACTCGCCGACGCCGGCGCCCGCGTCGCGCCTGCGGCCGCCCACAGAGCCGTTAGTCGTACGACGTACCACACACGCGCTCGTTGTCAGTGAGTAAGTACTACCGAATCGACTTCGTTACGGTTAATCCCAAAAACAATGAAGTAGCTCATGTGATGCGAAACGTGTCCGAAGTCGCCGTTCACGACGACGTCGACGCTGACGGTTAGAGTGAAACGAAGGCGTGACAGAAGAGGAAGCGGAACAAAACCAAAAGCGGACCGGTGCGGGCGGCGGGCGGGGGCGGGCCGCGCCGGGCACTCACCTGGCGTGGCCCGTGTAGCTGTGGCGCAGGGCGGCGAGGGCCCCGCCGGCGGTGTACCTGTAGGCGCGCTCCTGCACGTAGTGGTTCCGCTGTAAGGGTGGATCGTGTTTCTGGTATACGCGCTGGGTGGGGCGGAGTGCAGTCGCGGGCGCGGGGAGTGCAGGCGTGGACGTGAGGGGGTCGTCGAGATGCGCGTGGTCGTTTAGAGCGCGGTTAGAGAGACTCTTGAATCGGTGGTGCAGGTCCAGCCGTTCGTCAGATCCGCGCTCCGAGTCGCGATCGGAGGAAATGCAATAAAATTCTGCTTCGAGGCGGCCGGCCAGCCGCGGCTCCGGCGCGTCGTCGGGCACGACGGAGCCTTTTCGGTGAGCGAGTGGCGTCAAAAACGGGAAGTTGTTGAAGAGCTCGTCGTGCCGGCGGCGGGGCTCGCCGAGGGCGGGGATCGTATTCAACGATTTCTGCTTGAATATTTGAAAATTCGTGAGAGGCTTGACGGCGGCACTGATTATATCCGCGGCGGTTCTCTTCTTCCGGTCGAAATATGAAGGCATCGAGAACGAAGCGTTATCGTCGCAGATTGTAGTGTCGGGCGTGCGATACTCGTCGCTCATCGGCGAATGTAAGTCGTGACGGGGCACCACATCCGGCGGTTCTAGCGTCGTGTTAGGTGTCAGATACAGCTCCGAGGAGTCGCCGACTAGAGTCTTCTCGAGCACCAGTTTGGTGAGGCCCGGATGTCGTACGCCGTGCTTGCAACGTCCGGGGTATTCCTGGGGAACGACGAGATCGAGCGTGCACCTCGGTTCGCTGCGGGACGGGGGACGCGCGGGCGCAGGAGACGGGACGGGAAGATAAAACATAAAAATTAATAAAGGTGACAAATAAATATAAGGCATAGGCCGGATGAAAAGAGCTATCGACGTAAGTGAACATGACGAGTTAATTACGGAAGCGTAACGTGAAGTGTTAGAGGAGAATATATAATACACTAATAAGCAAATAATTATTTGTACAAAATGCAACGACTCCATGCCGTGTGGAGCAATGCGATCGGTATTGTGTGGCGAGTACCGCGAACCGTCACTAAGGCGTTGAGCCAGTCCGGACGCTAACGTGTGCGCGTGTGCGCGTGTGCACGTGTGCGGGCGTGCGTGCGGCGGTCACCTGGTGTGCTGGGGCGGGGGGTGCGGGCGGTCGCCGTCGCCTTCGGAGCTTTGGCGCGAGTGCTGCGACTGTTGCGACACCGAGCTGCCGTATCCCGACGCCTGTGCATAGCATACACTACATTAAAACAACAAACACAATAAACATCATACCGGTATCATATTTATGCTGAAATTATATCATATTTAAACATCATTTTTACACTGTGCATAAACATCCATAAATACTTTGCGTACGAATAAGATGCAGATGTGCGCTTGATACCTTGCTACTCATATCACCAGAGGTGTTTGAAGAATTGCGCGAATGCGTGTGCTCATGCAAGCAGGAGACGCACCCTGCGCCCGCTGCCCCCAACGCCGATGTCGTTGCGCCTGCGCATCGACAACAGACGATCTTCAGTATTCCTTAGGCACTTTACACGAATTACTACCAAAAAATTATGATATGCTCATTTTTGAATTGACAATTGCAAGTTGATATTTCCTTACGTGCTTCTTTTTTGTAAATTTGCTTAAGTAAATTTCTGTATAATATGTTTAAAAAATATACGTGGGCTTGTTATTGTTCAAGGTATTGTAGATTTTTTGTATAGCAATTCGAATAACGTTGCCGATGCTCACAAACTATTAATAAACATTGCAGCTGTTTTGTAATAAGATGAGTAAGGCATGAACATTTAATTGTCGATTCTCTGTTTTAGGTAACCACCTTTTTATTATTTTTCTTTTTCAATTGTTATATTTCATGTGAAACTGATTTGTATTTCATAAATAAATCTCTGTTTTAGATGAATCACATTGTGTTGTGCTTTATGAAGAACCCCTGATCTTATAAATTATCTTTGGTGAGGCGGTTGTTACATTCCTTAATCAATACTATCCCTCATTCGGCTACGTCCCTAGTTACTTGTAATATTGTAAAAAATTTCATAAATACTGAAATGTATTCTTTAAAAAATTGTGCTTCACATTTATAATTACATACACTTTTTCAATATGTCTAATAGTTTTGCATAATACTGGAAAATCAGTCAAATTGACCGGTAAACTTTGATCTTGAATAACTTATGAACAAGTAGATTGATCAGAAAACTACCTAGAACCTATTAGAAGATGCGGAAGTAATTTTTCCTATAAATTTTCTATGTAAAATCAAAGAGTACGATGCGCACTGTCTCAATACTAATATTAATTAGTACTAATATTTCGACAGGCCTACCTTTATACTTAAACGAAACCTTACGCCTGTTTGCAAGACAGAAAAAAAAATAATTTTTTAATCACCTGTTATACACGGCTATCTCGGAAAAATTCTAGTGACTTCGATGTAATTTTTTACTTTGATAATGTTTTGTTTTCAAGTCTAGTGTCTTTCCTGGAAAAACGAGATATTTATTTTTTTAACGTTACTTTATTTAGCGCCATTTTGTAAAATTTTGTAGATTAATTATAATGTTGCTATGTTATTGGTTCTCAACAACAAATGGCACTACACGCATGACACATGACACTGCACATGTTATCATGTCATGTTTTGTCACCATACTTATTGTTAGAAATGAGCACTGGCATACTTGAAAGACTCTGAGCAAAGTTCGATTGCCCAGGCACAATGTATAAATCGAATTCTTTTAAAAAAAATAAAAAAAAATTAGGAAGCTATTTTTGACTAAATGAATGCACATCTCAAAGAATCTACAATACAAAATTTAAAAAAGGACATCGCACAAAGGACCTTGGTTGTTTTTTTAAAGCAACTATTTAAGTTATATTTCACTTATTTGAATGTTCTTTCTCTCCTAGTGGCTAAGACAGCGCCTGACCTGTGCGTTCGGCCGGGTCGGGCGGCGGCGCGTGCGCGTCCTCGCAGTCGGCAGCCGTCAGCTCGCACGATGGCAGCGACGACAGCGGCTGCCCGTGCGCGCTCTCTGCTGATTGTGAAACGCAGCCTATACTATTTATGATTGTCTATGGAAAACTAGTATACGTTCAGTTGGACGCATATTTCAGGAAACTCGTTTGGGTACATTATAAAGCGAGAACTTTTTCACTAAATAAAGGCCGAGTGTAAGCAAGATATGAACCGCTTGATCAATGATAAATTAATTGATCTCAAAGAAAACATTAGACTATATCATGAAAGTTTGAGGACTTTGCGACTGATGATAACAATTAATATTTTAGTGCACCATAGGGAAATTATAAATAGTCCACAATAATAAAATAAAGTTGGGTTTTTATTTAATATTCATTTCTTATTTGACGAAAATAAAAATAATAAAGTACCTAAAAGTATATGCCTTAAAAAATATATTTTAAGATAAGGTTTGGTTTCTGCTCACATCGGACATTAACAAAAATAAAATCTTTAAATACATATGGTTACAGAAAGGAGAAAACACGGCTTTTGCAAGTTACATTAAAAGTGAGGGAGAATCACCGTATGGATTCTTTTTGGGCAGGCTGCCGAAGCCGGAGCTGGCGGTGGAGGAGGCGCAGTCGTCGTCGGCGCCGGCCGCGCCCGACTCCGAGCCGCTGTCGGCGCCGCCCGCCGCCTCCGGCACCTCCTGTTTGCGTTCCGGCCTAAAGTTGGCGAGTACAACATTATGCATCAGTTTTCGTTTATAATTATTGAAAATACAAATATGACATAATTCGAAGCCTATGATGTACTCTAGGCATTACAATTTCCACGTAACCATAATCCTTTTTATCATTAAAGGTTTATTTATTAGGCTTAAATGGCACCCATTTCGTTTGATATTTAAGCGAGGCATCTGCACACCATCAACATGTAAACGATAACATACGACATTGTTTGAATTATGTTAAAACCCCATTATTTGACAGTTAACAGACAAACCATAAGATGAACAAGGCTTCGGTCGTTTATTTAATTCGACTAGTGTAAAAAATGAAAATATCTATATCAATATAAAGAAACGAAAACGATATTTGTTTTAATTCTGCAGTAGGATTCAAACGTCTCTATAAATAAATTATGGTGATCGTCCAAGCAATACGTTGCTTAAAAAGCAAGCGGTTTGTTGTGGCGGGATCCACATGTTTTGTCTATAGGTTATTGTGCTACAAATTACACGTCACACACTTAACGTAACCCGATTCTGCCGATGATTTCAGGTTTTATAAAACTACATGTGTGTACGCGAGATGACCTAAAACACAATGTCGATAATCTATTTAGGAACAAGCCGAAATGTTAAATGGGCCCACTACACTACTGCGAGCTCTAAGAAAGTACGCAATATTTCACACGTTGTATCATCAAAAATAGATAACGATCAATCATTTTCGAGTTTTGTGCACGTGCATACGTACGTGGTCGCACAGACTGAACGATCGGAAGGAAATACCAAAGATGTTGGTGTACCGCCGCGACCCCACTTAAAACATGCATTTTTCTGAATTAGGACAGTTGCATCCTTGAAACTGAGCATCAAATCTCGGTTTCTATTGTACATGATATTTGAAAAAACACCGCATGACGCTTAAATTTTTCATGGAAAAAAAGGATCATAACACGTTTTTATTTACAGTTATTTGAAATCATATTCACCGTTTTCTCAAAAAGCCCGAGTTGGTATTGATTTTACTTTCATTTAAGAATATAGTTTAGTTCTCGGTTCTACTTGGTATTTGTCCATGCACCTTACGGCGTTACGATACTACCGGTCACACCCCGCAAACGATGTCGATGCAATAAATCTTAATATAAAAATAGCTACAATAGAAAATTGCATGCGTGTGGGATTACTAACACTTTGAAAAGCGGATCGCCGGAAATCATGCTCATCTTGATGCGCAGGCGCAGCATGGAGTTGTCCTGGCGGCGGTGCTGGTCGTAGCCCTCGAGCAGACAACGCCGCGTCGCCTCGCCCGCGCCCGCCAGCTCCGCCAGGTTCACATCGCAGAACCCCAGCTTCTGATACGATCGTCCGCCTAAATTCGACAATAAATTGACAATATAAAATTATGAATATTTAGAGATGTAAATTAAAACTAGAAGTTACTTACGTAATGTTTCGTATTTATAAGATTTTTTTTCCCATTATTGTCCATGAGTGATGCTAAAGATCATTTTTAATATAAAACGTGATTATTTCGTAGTAAACTTGCAATGGTTAATTTAGTTATGTAAAACATCTACAATTCAACAGTTCGATACTTTCGAGTCGGACTCGTTAACGCCTAACACGACACATTTGGAATTTGTAACCTTCCAACGGCCATTAAGAGACTGATACTTTTACATGACCACTGTTGTGCCGTCGCCAGGCGGCCGGTCTTAGCCCGTTTCCTCCGAGGGCGGATCCAGCCTTCAAGTTGAGGGGGGTCGCATACTCCAGGTTCAGGCGGAACAGGCTCCAATACTATTATAAATAGTAAGATAAACATCCAGCAGGGGTGGTGATGACGCCCCCTGTATCCGCCCTTGGTTTTCTCCGAATATCTACTGAACTAAAACAATGCGGTTTGGTATCATCACACGCGTCATGTGACGTATCAAGTGTACAGTTTACAAGAAAATCTACAAACCTTCATTTCCGAGGTTTATTTAAATTTTTATTATACTATTTTATTATATTATATTATTATATAAATAGTCGTAAAAGGAAATGTATATATGTAATTTAATTTCACCAAGCACTAATGCGATGATTTACATTGCGGGACCTTCTTCACGCATTCCGACTCGTACTGGGCCGATTTTATAAAATGACATCGAACACAAACATCGGTGCGCGACTATGGCTCCACTTGTTTGGTATTTTTTAATCAGCAGGTCTACAATACATATTTACATTTAGCGAATTAACCGCTAGAAGCTTTTCATGAGATTTTCATAAATATAATCAAACCACAGAGAAAATCGCGGATATTATTAATCGCGGATTTGAGGCATATTTAAAAGAAAAATTTCAATAACTGTTTTGATTATACGAGTTTAAAATTACAATTTATTGATCAGTTATATAACGAAGCTCGGCCGTAAACTAGTGGAGCGCGACTCCGTTTATCAACGAGATTATTTTCAATATTAGCCTTTAAGATTCAGGCAGTCACACTACAAACAGGGCGGCAGTACCTTTGCATTCCTTGCGCACGGACACGCGCATCAGCGCCGGCTCCAGCACGCCGGTGTTGGCGTTAGCGCACATCTTGCACACGAACGAGAAGGTGGCGTGCCAGCGCACCACGTGGTTGCGCACCTCCTCCCTGCAACAACGCAACCGTCTATGTTAGGGGCGTCCAGCGATCGATGCGGGTCTACACTAATTTGAATTTTTATACTAGTGCATAAAGTTGATCAATGTGTATTTACACACGACAACTTTCGTTTGTATACATGTTTAACTTAGAAAAAAAGTACAAAAGACTAAAAAGAATTTTCACAGCACGTGTTTATTCATCCTATTACTAAGTGTTTACGCCGTTTTCACGGCGAAAGATTTTTGATATCTGGCCTGCACTCTGTACATATCTCATAAAATTAATATAAATCTGTATATGATTGAAATAATAATAAAACAATAAATTTTCATTCTTATTTGACCGTATATTACTACTCAAATTATAGCGCGTTCTATTAACATTTAATTTTTCAGTAGTCGAGGCAAAAGTACCGCCGCCGCCGTGAGGACGTGCTTGCGGTGCCTGCCACAGAGTTGCGAACGTAGTGCAATTGGGTCATGTTAGTTTGTTCCGTTTTTGATAGGAGTCTGGTCTAAAAATATGAGTACGTAAAAGAAATAAATCACTTTTCTACCTGCTCACACCTAGTCGCGTCCGCGTCTTCGTACGGGTGCAATTTATTTTTAATATATAGCCTACATCCTAGCTCAAAAATTTCGCAGAAGTTATCTGTGAAATTCCCATAAAAATTGTCTAATAGTTTTAGAGATTAGCATGAATAAAATCAAATTAACAAATTGAGAGTTTTATTGTGTTCTGTCACACTGCCTACATCAACCGTAATCAGTTTTTGGCAACTATTTTATATATAATAAAACTACACGACCATTTTACAGTTTTATTTTATGTATAGCTATGATATTTCATTTAAAAGTTTTGAATATTGACACCTCTAAAATTCCCACGTCTTCCTCCTAGCAAGCTCCTATTTTACTACAATTCGGAATTACTATTTGTTTACAAAAGTAATGTAGCAAAACCATGAAATACCTCGTACACGTAACGCGACCCCCGGACTCGCCGTTCGATATTTTATTTAAGACCTTGCGGTCTCGCTTACGGCGCCCAGACGCGTAACGCTCTGGACGAGAGCGCCACACCACCGAGGGCTATCACGCCGCCGCGCACCCTCGTGTGTGAGCTTTGTTGTTTTGGATGCGTTTCTAAGAGACGAGGGCGTCGAGAAGCGGAGCTATTTTTACTTCAATGTCACCGCCGTGGAAGACCGCCCGCGCCCGCAGCCCCCGCGCCGTGCCAGAGTCCCGGGACGCTGCCGGCCCGGCGCAGTCGGGCGCCGGCCGCACCTGCCGATCGTAACCGACCGAGGAGCGTATGAGTGGCGAGAAACTTCGTGATTTCGACCCTCTATATGCACATAATGTATTCGTAGACGACGTCCACGCATGAATATTACAATTTTTTTAATATCACATGCAACCAGTTACATCGACCGGGCCAGAAATTATCTACTCTGATGATTTGATGAAACGAAGAATGGAATAACTATGCACATGACGATAATTGCGTGTAAACCCAAAGAGAAGAATTAGTAAAATTTTCAATATTATATAATTTATTAGATTTCAAGTATACGATATTAAAAATTAATATTTCGTTTTGCAGTATGAGTTTTCATACTTCATGTTACAATTTTGAGAATTCTATTCTTCTATTTCAGGCAGGTGTAAGAAAAACTCGCGAAATTAATACTGAAATTTACATGTCTCTGCAGTGGGAGAAGTTGTTCCATGGCAACCAAATCAAATAAAAAAAAATCCACTAATTTTGCTAATAATGCTTGAATCCTGTATCTGAAGTACACATAGGTATCTACGACATGGATCTGCGACTGGTTGCACCAAAAGAAGAAGTAATACGCAAAGGTGTTCCGTAAAATTTGATAGTTTGTCCAAACGTTATCTGTCGAATCTTACGCTTACGATTCACATTGTTAAGATTTCGTAGTCAACAAGGAACCCTCACAGAACCCATCCGTCCGTCTGTCCGGGGCTTAGCTCAAAAACTCTTAGAAAGCTGTATTTGGCACGGGCATACATATTGATCACGACGACGAAGTGTAGAGTAAAATCTTAAGAAAGATTTTAGTTCAGAGTATCACCTCTGCACGTCAAGTGGGAATAATTTATCTTTTTCATCTATCACATGGTGCGGGGTATCGTTGAATAAGTCATTCACAAATATTAAGGGCCAGTGAAAACCATTTTTCGATTTATTTTGTTAGAGTAAGTGCCCTCCCTGCCAGCTACCAGCTACCAACTAAATGGTTATTGTAAGATATGCGAAAAAAAACATGGCAGTAGCATATATAACGAAATTAAAAGGAAAACTGTCGCAGTTCAGTAAGCTTTACAACTTGATGTGCAATAGTCAACCAACTTATAAAACGTACTTGGAGAAGTATACAGCAAAATTGAAAATTTTCAAAGGAATTTGTATAAGAATTACTCAGATGACGTCGTTTCTTATGTAAAGTAGAAAGTCCACGTACTGTGAGGAGCGACTACGGAACCCTACACTGCGCGTGGCCGACACACACTTGATCGGGTTTTAGTTTTAATGTCGTGAAATTCATAGAATTATTTGAGATTTTTGAAGCTAGGTAATTGTTAAATCGCAAATAAATACAGAAATTAATTTGATTAAGTTCAGTGGATCGTACCATAGACGATTCGCTGTCTGTTTTCGTAATTGCCATGTTTTATGTCAACGATCAACAATTCGTTTTAATAACGTTAACGTAAGATAAAATTAAAATTAGTCGTAATTAACCATCAGACACGATCAATTTCGACAGTTTTTTTTAAAATCCCCTACATTAGGGAATGTTGACAAAAACATTACTCCCTCGTACAATGGCATATTATTTTTGTTTAATTTGTAATATTATATTGTTAGGAGAAGTATCACGTAAAGATCGGACGATCGATGCTTTAGCAAATTGCTTCGATGACGATTTTAATTCATTTTATCTGTGTGATCTGACTACATGGTCACACATGATTAACTCATCGACCGTCGCTGGAGTCGCGGTGAGGCTGCGGAGATGCGTCCGCGTTTATTACATTCGTTCACGGTGATATTTTTATTGCACCTATTACATATACGATTTATGAGGCGGAGTTCGATACCAAAGCGGATTTATCATCAGACTTCGTATACAAGAAACGGTGCGTAGTCACAACTTGGTATGTGTCGCGTTCTCGCGACTGTCACAGACTTGACAAAAAGCACGTTTTAAATATTGTCAGTAATGTGTACACCATATACCGGGCACAGCACGGTGTCAGAACATAAACTCGTAACCACTAATATTTATCTCAAATATATACGTTTTATATATACTGAATACTCATTCATTACTAACTAATATTCATTTATAAATATAGATCTAAAATATCCGTATTAATATATTGAGACATTATACACGGAATTTTATGATGTATCCTTTCGCATTATTCATTATCTCCTTCTTTTTTAGAACAACTTTGTCAAAATAATTATAACAAAAATATATCATTGAAAATATGTATACTTATAAATAACATACATATAATTATAATAAATGCTCGGACAGGCTGCAAGCGCGGTCCTTCATCTTATATGTCGACCGACTAATCATGTTCTCATCATAATTCCGATCGTTGTCGGTTCTGCGCTTGGTACCAATTTTTCTCACTTTCGATTCCGATCAGTCTTATTTTGAGCCGGGCCTCGATCTATGTAAATTCCGATTATAGTCCGCTCTCAATCCCAATCCCGCTCTTACGTATGATCTTGATACTGCTCCTTATTCTAATTCCGATCAGTCTTATTTTGAGCCGGGCCTCGATCTATGTAAATTCCGATTATAGTCCCGCTCTCAATCCCAATCCCGCTCGTAAGTATGATCTTGATACTGCTCCTTATTCTAATTCCGATCACGATCTTGCTTTTACCTTTAGTCTCTCGCTCGATTCTGACCTTAGTTCCATTCTCGATTTTGATATCCAAATCTCGATTGTCACCGTTCGTCCAGTTTGCAATTTTGAATCCGCTACAGGTAAAGGTTCCGATTTGGACGGAACAAATGCTAGTATCAAAATAAAATCATGCTATATTTCTCGAGGATGGTGTAGTTTTGTTTAGGTGAATGGTGCTCTATTACAGATAGAATCTGAGAAAGAGGTCCTTTAGCAAATTCACGTAAAATTCGTAAACGCTAGTTTAATATAACAATTTCTACCGTCAAACTCAAACGATATCGGCGTCGAATGTTTACGCGTTTCAAAAACGATACCATAAACACCGCCGGTCGGCAGATGTCAAAATTCTCACTCGACTTACTGCGGCAATTCAATTTCGAACGTAAACAACATCTTCAGCCGGCTCAAAGAAAAGACAGAGCAAGTAAAAGGGTGTACTTCCGTCGAACGATCATTTCAGGGGATGCCTTTGAAGTCCCTCGTCAAATACTCCCAGCGGCGCGGTGCTGGGGCGGGCGGGGGGCGGCGGCCCATGTGGTCGACGCGCGCGCCGGTTTACGACTCGACTGACGCAACGCCCGGCCACGGGCTACGGTTCCCACACAAATGGACAACGGAGCGATTTATATCGAGGGGTCTATCATCATATTAAGAAAGAAAAAGGACAGCACTAAACATTTGTGCATAATTCCACACGTACGTCCCTCGTTCACGTAAATCTGTTAGATATCTAACAGAAGTCCACGCACAACAAATAGTAAGAGTATGTATGAAACCTGAAGTGACAGGTCTCTATTATATCCTTGTAAAACGTTATTAATTATGATTTAAAGTTCGTTTTAATTAATGACATTATAAAGTTGCATTTTATGATCGCATTTACCTTTTTATTATGTCACAACTGATTCGTTTAAATGTGACAGACCAATCAAACGAGGCTATGATGAACGCGCCAGCCGCGCGGCCGCTCGCAGCGCACGCGCCGACCATTGCGAACATTTCGACCTCAGCCATATTATTATCGGAAGCGGGCGCGCGCGCGCCAAATTAAATTTCGCCCGCTCGTTAATTCGCATCGTTACCGCAACTCGTCCAAATAACGTAATGATGAAATCAGTGAAACTTCGACGATAATTTAATTGCCATTATCATACGAGCGCACGAGGGGGCGAGCGCTCGAGGCCGTCACCTTCAAACCGAAATATACCGGGTTCGACACTCGGCCACGGGCGAATTAATCAAAGGACGAGTTTTCAAAGGAAGGGTGCGTTCCGGCGGCTGGGTGACAAAAACCTAAGACGACGATGACGATAATACCATAAACGATTCGCTTGAAGGTCTCCACGCACCAGTAGCGCCGCGCACGTACGACGACCTACTGTTCCGCCTACACTAGAGTACACAGCGATCTTGATCAGTTACAAACTGTATGTTGCGTCTAGTTAAATTGTTTAACGTTTATCTTTTACGATAACTTTATTCTCAATTATATATTAAAAAAAAATAGAATAGTATATGTCGATATCGGTCAAGTCGAAAAGTCGACGCAACCAAAACTGTTCCGTCAATAATATATTTACTGAATTCTTTAAAATAATACTTTTTAACCGGTCATTTACCCACTTTAGTGCACATAAATCGTTCCGCAACCGCCGGTTAGTTTTACCGAACAGCAGGCTGAACAGGGTCAGCGACCGTAGAGGTCTCTCATTTTTTTACAGTACTTTCTCTATGATTCCCCTAAGGCTTCTGTCTGATTGCGTCGACCACGAAACGTTGACCGCTAAGGTCCAGTCGGCGTCACCGATAACGCTTCGAATTCATAGTGTTACATCTTTACGACTACATCCTCATAGGCCACACTAATGGCACGGAGCCCCAATGGCTTATAATATGACAAACGTTCCACAGGATCACTCCCCGGTGTTCCTTCTTCATCTGATAAAATTTACCGATTATCACTACGATATTTACCGCATTACACAAGAGTAAATCCCAAAATATGTACCTGAGTATTCGCTCATTGAAATTTTATTCTCAAAGCAACAGACAAGAGAAAAACGGTAGCGCGGACCACGCTCTCGCGTATTATCATCCACGCGGGTCACATTGAACATTTCTGGAACTGGCCGTTTGTAACAAGAATACAAAAAAAAAACAATAACGATTTTTGAAAATGAAACTTTTTAGAAGTAGGTAACGTTTTAATTTGTGCGGATTGTCATTTGTATTCGACATCGTTTTAAAAATTGTGTGTCGGCGCTACAGTTTAGTGCAAGTCGTGACAATATTCGCGCTAAGATTTTTTTACGACTTTCACTGTCGATTAAATTAACAAGAAATTTGCCAGAGACTTCAATCGACGTTCGGTGATGAATCTCCGTGTCGTTGCCTACTCCCGACCGAGTGAATTCAGACGTAGGTCCGAGCGCGTCTGACCGTTCACGTGAAGGCCGACCGACGACCGCAATCAGCGGAACTAACTTTGATATTGTACGCCAAAAGGAATTACTTGTAAGCGAATTCATACTGTTTTAGGTATTAGTTTAAATCGAATGCAAAAGGTTTTGCATGTACATCTAAAGGTTTGAGTGTTTTGCACTTATGGATAGCGTATAATTTAACGATAACCCGAAAAGACTGCGCAGGGAGTGGTGTTGTAAACTTATAAAAATAACTGAAGACAATCATAGTGGGGAATATACTTCGATAAACAATAAATATATCATAAACATAACACGTGGTCTTATCGATGAGAATTTGGACATTTTCAGTACTGCACTCGTACTATTTCGGTCTCGATGGCGGATCGAGTTTTTAATACATTAAATTGGTACTTTTTAACGTATACGACTTGTCTTATGTCTTAATGTAGTAGAGAGGTGTCGATTGTTCTTTTTCTGTTCGTGAAGGCGTCCTACATAACAATAAAAGAATTGTGTCTATCGATAAAACTAGCTACACCCCAAAACGTCCGTGCCAACGTGACGAACCGCGCCCGGCTGTGACGTGTCGCGCCTCTTCTATTCTTCACCCACGAATTGGCATCGGCACGTGCAAACGAAAGCGATAATGTCGTAGATAACTAACTAAAGCACGTTCGATGTGCCGAGAGCCGACCACCGCGCTCGCCGCGGCGCCGAGCCCTAGCTCGCGACTCGCTCACGCCGTAAACTTGAACTACGTGATCCTATTTAAATACAATTTACGGACGTTATTAAAACTCGCGACACGAGGTCGAGAACTTTCCGACCGCCAGGGGGCGTCGAGGTCACCAAACCGGATCGGTGGAGATATGGAACGGTGGTTCGTGGCGTTTTATCGCAACTGGAGTTTATTTCAAACCTACATGGATGCGGGCAAACAGTCAACGCTTCCGGCGCGGGGCGCGGGCGTGACGTCACCGCTAATGAAATTATGAGCGATCAGGGTAATTGTAAATACCCGACTATGCGGCAAAGTAGCGATGTATGTTATTACACCGACCTTGCTATTTTTGTATATATACGACTTAACATGTTTGTCACGTACTTTGTATAAAACATTTTGTTATCGACTTAACATGTTCCATTGCTGCGCAGTCACTATGCACGACTACAATCGGCCATTACGAATACCAGTTATTATAAAAGGAAACGCATTTCCTGATTACGGTTTACAATTTAACATTTAATTTACATAACTGCAGCCAGTTAAGAGCAAAAGGGTTTATTTTTAGGATTGCATTAGTTAAAGTGGTTCTTTGCTAAAAAATGGAATTATTACAATTGACGTAATTGGATTCGTTATTCAAATACCGTAAATTCATTATGTTGACTGTTTTGAAGTTTAAGTAATAATACAATTAAGGGTAATAATTGCCTGAAACCGTGGACTTTTAATACAGCCTCGCATAATTGTTGTACGTAATAATCCAGAATTCGGAATTCAGTGTCCAGAGCCACCGCCACCGCGTTCGCTCGGAGGATGTCCCGCAGCGCCCCGCCGCGGCCGGCGCCGGCACGACGATGCTTGGCATGTTTCGCACGGGCTTTGCGGACCGGCTGGACCGGCCGGCACGTAAGGGACTAACGCGCGACATGTCCTACTAAAAGACGCTGAATGATCACCTGACGCTCTAAGTAAAATGGTATTTTTTAAAAAGGAGATAGGATTAAAGATATTCTCGACAACGAATCGAACCTAATGGATCCGTAGGATTCTGATGACAATGATCGTTAACGGGTCCCGCATGAGGCGCCCGCGCCGGCGCCCGTTTGTCGCGGCCGAGGCTGCGTGTTTTTAATAAGCGAACACATCGGATTTAGGCATCGCTATAAATACACGTTGTACTGAGACATGTTATTTTTATTGTATACTAACATATAAGCACTCAGTGTTTTTTATGAGCTTTGCCCGTTATGGCATAGATAAGTTAAGGAAACCTGCTTGCCACGAAGAAACCTTTGCGTAGACACTAATTATATGCGATATTCAAAAGATATAATTTTGTTATTTACTCAGACTCTCGAAAACTATTTCAAATATTGAGCTACAACTGCAAAACATATTTTTTTATATATACATTCAATCATTTTGAAAAATTTAATGAATTAAAATTAATGTGTTTACATTGACAATATGTTACTTACAATAGAAAAAAAAATATCTAAAAATAGTGTATTAGTTCAGTACTACCAGTATTTTAAGACCATTTATACGCAGGAAAATATTGCTTGTGTAGATATAATGTCTTTAGAAAACTTATAAATAAACGTTTAAACTTTCTTTAATACAAACGTAAATCCTTCACATTTTTGAAGCAATGTTTGTTCAAGAGCGTTAAAAGTGGAATTTTCGTAGGCAACAGAGATCGCGCGCACACGACAGACTCATAGAAAAACGATACTACGAATTCAGATTTCAATCTCTGAAATTTTTATAAACTATACTCATAAACGAAATACCAAAATAACTCCCCTATCAAAAAATAGCCAACAGTACCCCGTTGTAAAAAGGGTCGGGAAGCGTTAAATCTGCGCATTATATCTTTCGCAGCCAATTCAGAGCGGCAAAGTTTCGGGCGTTGTACTATATTTGTTTAGGTTTTTTGCACATTTTTATTAGTTAGAACGTTCTGGATAGTCGTAAAGTTTTTTAACGTCGGACGTTGTATGTTTAGGTCTTTATTTTTATAACTGATTTGTGACTGTACACTGAAAAAAGTACCGGACCACTCGCAGGCGGATATATATATATATATATATATATATGTCAAACATATATACATAAACCGGCGTTCGAGCATTGACGAGTTAATCACCAATTGGGAATCATTGCATTTACGAGATCAGTGCGATCGGATTGTACTGGTACTGTAGTGCATTTTTGTATCTCAGGGTTGCTGAACTATAAAAGTGTATCTAATTTTTTTAATGTTTTCTTTCCATTTTTTCTTAATCCACAAACCCCGAGAAACATGTAAAATCATAGAAAAACATTACACGAAAATTTTCTCGAGTTAAATGAATGTTGACGTTAGACAAACAATTTTCTCTTTGTGAAAACCAATTTTTGTTTGTGAAAACCAATAACAGATGAATGCAATATACATAATAAGGCTGGCAAAGAGTACCATTTTTTAAATGGAAAAACGTTTTTTTACTTTGCAGTTTCTAAGTGGCTAATACTAAAAATTTTATTTGTCACGTATTATATCATTGTTTGCCTTGAGCACGGCCAATAGTTACTTCTTTTTTTGAGGGAAATGCGCTAGAGCAACGTATACAGCTCCTCTTGGGGTACTTTGGTCGCTGGCGACTAACGGATAGTGTCAGTTTTTGAGTATATATCAAACGACCTATCGCAAGTCGCCAATAGTGTTCGCAATCGGCGTCTTATTTAGTTCTTAGCCACGTCAACAGAGACACTACAAACAATATTTAGTACTTAATATTTACTAACAATATTCAATATAATAAAGACGTAAAAAAAAAACGTAATTGCCATCCTTCTTCGATGTAGATACATTTAGAAAACAATTATTGAAATTACTATACAAATAAATTGCTGTAATTGCCGTAGTTTCTGCATCCGTCACCAGCAAATCCAATGCAGAATGACGAATACGCCGTAGTGTAAACGTTGTCTTCATACCGGTCCAGTGTACGGGCTCAACGCTCTGTCCGACGTGTACGCGGCCTTTACAGCGGTAGAAAGACTTCGGTTCGCGCGTAAACGCCGTCCAGCCGCCGACCGCATTTCAGCCTAAGTTTACGGCCGGCTTACGAGCGCGTGCCCGAGCTTCCCGGTAAACGTTAAGTTTGTTTAGTTGGACGCGAACGGCGCGCCTCACGACGCACGCCGCACGCGCCCGCTTGGCACGAGATCTGCGCCACGTGTGGATGTAATACAAATATCGATAATTTGTATAAATATGCATTTGTCTGCACAACTCTATACGCCTATCAAATCAATATGATTATAAAGTCAAAAAAACATTATTTTCTTATTATACGCTGTGTATGCACTTACATTACATTGGCCTTACATTTACGACCGACATCGAGTTTGAGGTGAGGTGAGGGTAGTGGGACGGGAAGAAATAATCCATATCGAAGTAAAGGAGCTACAGCATGTATAAATAATGAATGAGTACAACACGATGTGCTTTTAAACAAAAATATCTAATAGTACGCAATAAGATAAATGTACTCTGTCACTGTTTACGTATTTAGTTTTTATTTATAAATTTAGATTTTCTTACACAATACTGGTTACTTACCAGTCGCGTGCACAACGATTTCAAGCATATTATGCAAATTTAAATAATTATGGGTTTTAGCATTATCTCGTTGTTGGCCCACCGACGGTGGCTACCTAATCTAGCACCTCTACCGGACTCTTAATGTACTACCTGATTCTTCTGGAAAATAGAAGAAAATTTTCACAAGCAAGTAGGTTAACAAACTACAAGTATTTTAAATTTTTGTAGCGATTACGACACTCGTTAAAACACGGTATATAATTTTGCAAAACACGCGCAAGTAATACTGTGAACATTACCACTATCGCTTTTTCTTTTACGTCAGTCACAAATTTGATTTCAGAACAATTATAGTTGATACCAAATTTAGTACTTTTCAATTCCACGAAAGTTTAATACTCTTTAATTTTTCAGATACAATAAACAATGTCACCAGCATTTTTCTAGAATATTTCATACGAAATTTGTATTTCAGAAAATATTGCTGAAAACGTATTTAGAAAAAAAAAATAATTCAAATTCCGTTCGCTTCGCGATTAAAATTAATAATTTCTTCAAAATATAAAGTCGAAATAGTGATAGATTTTATTTTATTTAAAAACACCGCCAATACAGATATATTTTTTTAAGTAAATTTTCTAAATAATTACTTAAACACAGCCAATCAGTAGCTCTAAAAAACCCACTATAACCAAATTATGAAAAAACTCTTTGTAATTACGATACAACGGAACAAATCTGAACTCAATGGAAAAAAGCTCTGTTTCCATAAACTAAATACGCATATACATTTTAACGGACACAGACATACTTTTGCTGTGTTTATATTCTTACCATACGACGGCTATAGTATGAGAGATAAGCATCAACTCGTTGTGCTTTCGGCCGCAGTCTGCGCTAACGCAGCCTACCTGCGCCGCTTGCGGGAAATTATTTGAATTGTCGAGTTTAAGTCAATTCTCAGAAACACTAGTAGATAGCCTGACTAAATAAAAAAATAATGTAATAGCATAATTTTGTCGAGTTATATTTATTTGTAATATAGGGGCATGTGTGTAGGGACTACGAGGTATAATCAGCTTATTTGCTTGCATGACCCGCACGCCTCTGTTACTTACTATATAAGGGAAATCGCTCGAGGGACTTTACATCAGGTGCATATGCATATGTATACAACTCATCATCTGACAAAAACACGATTGTGCACGAGGCCCCTAGACGACATAGATGCAAATACATATGCGAGAATAATACATGTTCTTGTTCAAAATTACTTCATACAAACTTCAAGAACTGTGATACATTATTCGAAGAATCTACCAGTAATAGACAAGAACAGAAAAACATTTAAGTATGGTACACAAATGTAAAAACAATAATGTCGTTTCTAAAATAATACAGTGTTGTGAATTGCCTCATCGCCGAGGCGTGGGCGGCCAGACCGAAATATCGATGACGGTGCAGCGCTGCAGCGGCGCGCCGGGCCGGGCCGTCGAGGGACAGGCCTCTGTGCGCACGAGTTTCGAAGGACTGCCCATAATGGGCCCTTTGGCTAACCCGCGGCCGAGACAACTCTATACACATTTTTTTATTCTCATTGACCAGTGTTAGGGAATTACTGCAGAATATAAAGAAATCTCAGAGCACTCCTTAAGAGCGACATCCTGCGAAGCAGAAATGAATAGTTTTTTGACTGATTTATTACAATAAAACACCGAAATAAAGTACGTATTATTATTTTCCCTTATATTTCTATATAAAAGCCCGCTTTCAATAAGAATAAGTGATTCGAAATAATTACTAATTTGTCGCCTTCTCCCGTTCGTTAGCAGAGCGAGTTGTAAAGAAAATATATATCGATTCAATTTAATAAAAAAATGCACTCCTGTATTAAATACAGGAGTGCATTTTCCTCCAATCAAGGGTCTCGTAGTAAATTTTACTACGAGACCCTTGATTGGAGGAAAATTTCATCTACATTTTTCTACCGGGAAACGAACCTCGTGCTCAACGTAGCATCACGTGCGGTGTAATACAGTGACAATAGGTCAGCGCGAGGTGAGGCGCGACGGGGCGGGGCCGGGCGAGCGAGGTACAATGCCGGCGTTCAGTGCCAAGGTCACGATTAGTGTTCCGGCCGCAACCGCGGAAACCATGTTCTACAACGCGGCCCGTGCCAGCGCGATACGGGGCCGGGGACGACTGTACGGCGATATGACGTCCTATCGAGACGACCAAAGATTACGACGAAGCGATATCGTTGCGTATGAACACTAACTGCGATAACGTTCGTAATCCAAAGCGGCTCCGGCTATTTAAGCCTAAAAGACGGACCGGAAGAAATGAGAAGCGCGTCGTCTCTCCGCACTCCACGCCCCGACCGTCCTCTCGGGTACGCGGTGGCGGCGCCCGGGTCGATTGACCTCGTTAACGAACGGCCTTTTCAACTGCTAGTTTTAGGTTTAGTGTTTATATTGCGAGTACGTTCGGAAAAATCTTCGATGCAGAAACTACAGTGACGTCACATCTAGGCTGTACCGGAGTATATGTTTTCGTAATTTTATCGCGATGTACTTGCTACCGTAAAAGCATTCACCGTAGCAAATACATATAAATATTTTATTACGTTTCTGTACCAAATTAGACTTACTATTATTTCCCTAAGATTTTCAATTTTCAAAAACACAACCGAGAGCTACGGTTTAAACTAAGTGTACATGTAAGTTGGGTATGGTCAGAGTAAATAATCTACCGGATCGTGACAGACTTAATTTGTAACAATTACGTAAGTGATATTCAAAATTTTTAGAACTGGCCACTTTGAAACTCTAAATAAAAAAAATGGAACTATGCCAACCTCATTATGCATTAAATGCCTTCATCTGTCATTTGTTTTCATAAATTGACAGGAAAAAGAAAATTGTTTGTGTAACGTCAACATTAATTTAACGCGAAAAAATTTTCGTGTAATAATTTTCTATGACTTTAGTTGTCGAAGTCTATCTAATAGACTTCGGTTGGTCTTTTATGATGAAGCTCCAGCCCGTGCCACTGTTTATAACCGGTTTAACGAGTTCAAATGTGGTTGCACTAATCTAACTGATGATCTACGTGAGGGCGACGATCGAAGACGACATCAGTGCTGTGCGGCTCATGATAGACTGACAAAAGAGTGACCTACCAACACATTCGAGCAAGATTAGGCATCGGTATGAGTCAAGTGTACAAAATTCTTCATAAACATTTAGCGGTTAGGAAAAACTCGATGGATACCCCATAGTTTGACCGAAGCTCAAAAAGTCCGTCGTGTTAATGGGTGTCGCGAAATGATGCAGCGTTGCCGGTGGTGACTCAAACGCTGTGTGCGACGTAGTTATATGTGACGTGAGCTGCATCTACTGTTACGATCCCGAAATGAAGTTATTTAATGGGTGTTTGCTTTCGAAGAGTTGCCTGCTAAAGTCAAATGAGATCGAAGCGTTGGAAAAAAGACAGTGGCCCTTTCTTCGGAATGACAGCTCATTACGCAACAATTGTTTTAGAAGATAAAAAACAGTCACCGCAGACCGGTGCACTAACAATTGTTTGCCTCTGGTTTTGGAAAAAGTTCGGGGAAAAACAACCTCGTAATAAGATTATCCATGATGATAACGCCTCACCACATTCCGCCAGACAAACAACTAACTATTTGGGGACGGTAGGTGTAGAAATATTGGCTCACCCGTCTTACAGCCCCGACCTCACACGATGAAATTCTTATTTATTTCTTAAAATCAAAAAAAAATTGAGGTAAGTAGTTTACGGACGCCGAGGAAGCAGCGGCTGCGCGTGAAAAGGCCGTCGAAACGACCCGAGTGCGAGTGGGCAAAGTGTTTCTCTCAACGGTTCCACTGAATGAAGCGATGTATTGATCTCAATGGTCGCTATTTTGAAATACAATAATCATAAAAATAACTTGCTAGCTTGCTCAGTTTTTGATTTTTTAAAGACTGACCTACACACTTATATTTGTATCAATATCGAAAGCCTTAGGTAAGTAATTAAAGTTTGTTGACAAATTGGTAAAAAAAAACTTATACAGTGTTGTATATATAGTACTCGCATTAACCAACAGATCGGTTTTTAAATAAGTGCCTGCACGAAAAGCAGGAAAATAATGCCGTGGCCGTCGTCAAGCGCACTGCGCGCGGCCGCGGGAAGAGCGCGCAGAAGTAGTGTTCAAAGATATGGACTTCCCCCTCATTTAATTGTTCAGTCAGGATGTAATCCGTTTTCAATAAATTGCTTTGACATTACTCTCGATATTTAAACCCGTAAACAACTAAAATACTTAATTTTGTATATACAGTATTTAAAATATTATATGATTTAGAAAACGTTTTTTTCTTTGTGATCGCTCTTTACCGTATTTCGGGGGTTACTGTACACTGCGACGGGGCAGCGGCGGCAGAGTAAGCCTCCAACGCGGGCCAACACGGCGCGATGTTCTAGAAAAGGCCCACAGTTCCCTTAATAACACTAAAACATCCGTAAGTTCTTGTGTGAGGTCGTAATCACCCCAGCGCCGACGCACACCTTTCAAAACATTTTTATTTCAGATCGAGAGTCGCGGCCCCGAGACCTTGGCAGTGCCCCGCGCGGGCCGAGAGTCGCTAACGCCCGAGGATATCACCGAGGCGACGGCGGCGTGAACCGGCAGGTGACGTGTTCCCCGCGGCACCCGAGCGGCTGAAAGACTTTCACTCAAAATCCATCTGTCAATTCGCTCGTGGTGATGATCGAACCAGATACCTTCCAGTTCGAAGCCGACGCTTTTCATCATCGAATCGCTACCTGAATTTATAATCAGTAATATAATAATAATAATGTTTTTTATTGAATTTTTTTTCTATTATTATTTTAATTATATCCCAAGGAAAGATGAAAAGAAAGCGTATATTTTGGCGCTAGGTCTGGGAATTAAATTTATTTAGTAAGGATGAGATTTGAACTCTGCGGGATAACATCGAGTCATCCGTAAGCTCAATAGAGACGCATAATTCTTCATAATATAGAATCGGATGGATGCACAGAAACATCGTAAGCCCGTACATTAGGATATTACGAGAGGAGTAGCGTTAAGGTTCAGATAGAACACTACGTAGGCGGCCTAGACGCCGGCGGGCGCGAAGGCCGCGCGAGAGCAACGAACTTTCACCTCCCGGGCCGGGCGGCGCGGGGCGGGGCGAGGGGCCGCCCGCCCCGCCCGCTATCCACGTCCGCGCCGTATCGATCTCGTCTGCTCCTGCGTTGTCGTCACGCCTACTGAGTCTGACGGTAGGTATCTAATCTTCAAATTTATTTCGATACACAAAATAGTCGTTGAATATCAAATTCATGTGGGCAAACTAGTAGCGGACTATTTAGTGTCCAAAAGAAAACAGATCAGAATAAAGATGGACATCATTAGCTTGAACGCAGAGCGTTTACTTAATAAAATGAAGAAGTTCTAATAATTGAATTTGGATTGTAAAGATTGCGCTTAGATAGCAATTACTAATAGGTACAAGTAAAATTTAAAAAAAAACATACATATTAATGATGTCAGGAAATTAATATATAAAAATATTTTGTTTATTCGAAGTGGGTGCTGGGTAACGTATTCCAGATGCGATTGCAGGTGTATTCAAAAGTTTTGTTAGTTTTTTTTGTCCAAAAACAACTAATTGTGTCAATAGGTTCTGGAAGGCGTTTTTATGTTTTTACTTCATTTAGCATTTTTTAGTCATTCGGTAGTTACACTTCATAATTCGTTTAGATTTTAATCGTATACTTAAGAGAATATTAGTCGAGCCGTTGCTTTTACATATGTACGGAGAAGGAGGAAAACTAGTTCCGATGCTGAATTCTCCAGCGGCACGACAATATAATAACTCGAGGGTCCCTACATTTTCATTTAGTGCTATCACTTTCAGACTTTGTCCTTAAACTTTTCAGATTTTTTTTCGGAATGCTCTAGAAAATGAGACAACATAACAAGCAGAATTAGTGTGAGCCGTTTTACAACGTAACTTAGAGATTACTTAAACGTATTCTGTATAACCGAGTCTTGAGGAGTTCTCCCGGTACTTCACCATCATTTCCATTTCACTAAATGTATTTGGATGAACATATGTTGTTTGGTGTTTTCAAAGTCCAAACGCACGAGTTGCTATAAGAAATAAGGAAAGTGCTGCACTTGTCCTTAAACATTTGAGGATGTTCGTCCTTATGGATCTCAATATTAGGGCTGGTATTACACTATCAGTTCCACTTCACAACATTCATTTTAATAGATGTAAGTTGTTAACAACCTCAACGTAATAACTTGCTAGTGTATATATATAATTTTCGAAGTACTAAACTATTCTATACTAACCAGTATATATGTGTATAATCATGAAATGATATATACACATAAGACGTTACAGATCAATGTACGGGCAATCTGTCTAATATTACGAGTTACGTTTTACTTTTGATGCAACCCGTCGATAATATTCATATTCGCACACTCACGAGTGTGACGTTTAGCGACTAGCGCATTACGCGATTTTTTTGGCTACCACCAGAGATTTTCACTTCAATCAGAGATATCCGAATCACTTTACGTAATATGCATACATTGGGCTGAATAATAACTATGACCAATGCGTTGCGTTACCGCGTTAATTTTTGTGTATCATAAAGATATGAAAACCGAACTCATTTGTTTTTTTAATGGTTATATAAAAAGCTTTCTATCTATTAGCAAAGTCTTCTCAAAACGCTTCCCGTGAAACGTGAAGATAATTCGGAACCTATTGAGGAGGATCGGGATCGACCCGTTCGATTTCATAACCAAGGCGTGGGTATTGTGGGTAGTGTGCGCGTTGTGGGTATGCATTTAATTATATTAAAGAATTCAATTATCGAAACTAGTTTTCGTCCGAGGATCCTCCCGCGCGATCATAGAATGAAACTTGTGTATCGAGCGAGTTCTTTTTCAACCATTACCCGACCTGTCGCTGTCCTCGATTTGAATTCCAGTTCGCGTGCCCCGTCCCAATCCCGGTCCCTGTTGCGGTTCCGATCCTCGTTTTGAATGCCGATCATAAATTATATCCATTATTAATGTGAATTGGGTTTGTATTGTTGCTCTCGGTCGGAAAATAATATTGGACGGGCAATTCCGAATCATAAATGTTTTTACTCGACTATGCTTTTATAAATATATCTAAAACATTATACTTCGAAAGAATTACAAAAAAAAACTTAATCTTCTATTATATCATATTCTGTTTTATTTCTGGGATATTTTAGTATGTACTCGCACCGCGCAGTCAACAACAAAACGCTTCTTCGATACAAACAATTCGACGGACTCGCCAATTCTCGCGGCGGCAGAAGTACAGCACCAGCTTTACAGTTATGCCCCAAAGAGCGGAGCAAGCGAAGTCGAAACGCACGAAGTACGTTCCCGAATGAGAACTAGTTATTCGCCGAAATTAATTAAGGCGCATAATAGAGCGACGCGGGCGCAGCGCGGGGGGCGCGGGCGCAATCAATGAGCGGCGCGAGCGCTGCCGACAGCCGTCCACCTTGAAGCTGCGTCCACGACACGCCTCGTGCGCACACCGCACGTAACCTACCCGTTGTTATTGTGAAAAGTTTTTATGTTTCCGATGAGTACTGTACTACCGGACAATGTCTCGCGATGCCCAATTTTTCGTACACACCGATATGAACGGAGAGGACTATCTTTGAAAAATTTTTCAAAGTCCGCACACCAAAATTGTAAGCCTCATATTGTCAGAAGAAATCGGGACGCTCACATTGTACACACAGCTCACAGCTATTACTCGGTACCGTCTATATGAGCACTTCCTTTATCAAAACGATTTTTATCGAGATGCACGCATCGTATCGGATGTCCCTAGTCAAGGGCGGCTCGAGTGACGTCACACCCGGACGGAAGAGCCGCCGATCGCGCTTGACCGTTACTAGTGGTGACGTCGCGCGCGGGCGCCGACGCATCGACGGGGCGGCGGCGGGCGTCATCGAGGACGGTATAAATAAGCGGCGGCGGTGACTTATCGAACGCCCGTGCTGCGCTCGTTTATATCGCTACTCGTCACACGATGGGACTCGCCAGAATGTGTTTCGGAGATACATGCTCCAGCGAAATGTAAGCGCGTCTTCGTAGGCACCTCGACACGCGAGTCATACGATTTTGGAAGACCTGCTCCGAACGGTATTGCCCAAAAAATACTTATGGTTTTTATATTTGTTTACGAATATACAGAAGACTATTAAAAAAATTCATTTGAATATTTTAGTTTTGCTGTTATTTCTTAAATTTGTATTTAATTTTAAAGCTACAAAACTCAAAGATAAAATTCATCGAATTGTGTGGTCTGTCAGCGTTAGATACGAAGTGAACATTGTTAACTATTTATGCTACATAATATTTACATAAATTATTTTTCATTTCACCATGTACATACAAACGATATGGAAAATTTACAGGTACATTGAGAGTATGAGAGTAGGTGCAAACTAGACTTGTTTCGTTGAAACCTAGATACAGAGAGTTTGAAATTGCGAAACGTGGGTGTACACCCAATGTGTATTACGTCGATGTGCCCATCCAGGAACAGCCAAGTGGCGATGGCTATGAGAAACCTAGAGGACTATCCCATATTTTATCTTGAATAATACAGTAGTGCCTGGCTCTAGAAATAAATGAATAAATATAAATATCGAATATAACTTAGTCAAAGCTCATTTTCTCAACTCACCTAAATCTGAAGGCATTTTCATAGAAACTGGCATTTCTGAGTGACAATATACATATTTTTTTTTCAACGGGGAAATCAAATAAAGTTAATCTGATTCCCAATGGAAAGTGAAAGTGAAAGCCTATTTCATCATAATATTTTTTTTAAGCTGTACCTTTTATTTGGAATATGAGACCTTTTTTCTATACATATTTGAAGATTTTAGGCCAATGGGAAGTACTCTATAGACCTTTATTATTAATCAGCATGAAATGAGTGGTCGATATATTGCCATTGAGTACTCTTTATTTTATAGTTTTAAAAAAGTAAAATTTCACAGTTTTATAATTTGACATTAATGTTAATTTTAGAAACCAAAAGGTGGCTACGGGACCCTGTTACTAAGCCTACGCCGTCTATCCTTCCCTCCGTCCGTCTGTTTATTCCCATAAATGCCTCTATCATTTGAACCTCAATAAGCGAGCCAGTTATTGACGTGACAACGTCTTAAATTAGGTTGCGGCTGGGAGTCACTTTGAAAAAGTGTAACGCTCGGTAACGTAACGATGAGTCACCGAACGAGAGAGAGGCCCGCCGAATGCCTTGCGTCTCTCTCCCACTCAACTATGATCGGTCTGCCGCGCGCCACTAGCTAGAGTAGTGCATAGCTTGCAAATGTATTGCAAGTTATTGTATGTATATTTGTATATAAATACGTATGTATGTGTAAAGGTAAAATAAAATTTTGTTAATATGAAATTCAGTGCGAGATTCTTTGTATAAATTAATGTTTTAAATATAATTCTTTGTATAAATAAATGTTTTAAATTGTTACTATTATTTCATCCTTCTTCCTACTATACGAATGAATATTCACATTAAAATGATTTTACCATTCAAAGTCGTTGTCACGTAAAACTTTCGCCCGTATACCGACTTTACAGGCAACCAAATTTTTTTTTTATATATAAAAGGTTATTAAGGCAGATGTCCTAACAAATAATAAAAAAAAATCAAAGAATAAAAAGTTAGATGTTCCGATCTACCGTAAAGAGCTTCAGGCATGGTGTGATTATAACGCAAATTTTATAGCAAAACGACAAATAATAAAAACCAACCTACTGTGAATCGCACTCGCGCTAGGAATAAATACTGAAGCGAAATAATAAAGAAACACTTTTTTTGTAAATACACATATTCTGTGTGATGATACACAGAACCCTAAGCAGAATTCTAAGATTTTTCTAGTGGGTTTCTAGGATTAAGTAAAAACGGGCCGAGTGCAACGAGCACTTGGTCGTTGAATGAACTTTCGGAGCGAGAATTATCAGTAACCAAGGTTTTCGATAAATCGCTTGCGCAGGCGCACTACCGAGGCGCATCGGGACCTCGATAGAACAAACACGTGCTCGAGGGTGGGAAATTTTTTCATGTTAATTACGATGACTTAACTATCGTAAACTAAAGTTAATTTCCACCGTCTATTTTCATTACTTGTATAGCTGCAAACTTTCAATAATAGTTCCGTTATGAGAGAAATCTCAATTAAAATGTACTCACACGTTTCATACATTAAAATAATTGTGTCGTGTCAAACGAAAGTACCGAATGATTTAGGAGAACCTCAATCAAAAACAATTAGTGGAGTCGCAATGGTGGTCGATTACGTAACCTTTGCCTTTGCGAACGCTCGCACCGAACAATAATCATACACCTATCGGTACGAAAATATCGGCGACGTGACGCCGTTTGGCGCCGATGCGAGTTCGCGGCTGTTTACGCAAAAGACGGACTGCGGAACCGGCGACGCCAGGCCGCGCAACGCCGCGCCGGCGAAAGGGGCGAAAGGGGCGCCGCGAAGCTCTAGCCTCTGAACAGTTCAGATGGTGTACACTCTCTGTGTGTCTTCATCGACGATATCTAAACAGAACGTTGCTTTTTTGATCATATGAATATTACTCGTTTACTAGCGTTGGGAATAAAAGTTTAATATAATCCGCAGTACAAGAGAAAATTTAAAAGATTGAGGTTAACCTTAGCCGTTAAATACGATAGGCCACTCGGTACGAGCGCTAACATCCATGACCGGCCGGTGCTTCATCCACCGACGGGTCGCCGGAGTACTTCTCGACCGGAATTTTGTAATGTTTATCTTACAAATAACTACATAATTCAATACGACGAATCTTCATCTAAAATGTAGTTTTGAACAAGTGCACGGAATCGTTTTCTTTTTTTTTATTCAGGCGGAATAAAATTGATTGAAGCGAAGCAGAGCAGATGCTACGATCGGTGTGCGAGACGATAACACCTGCGAGACTGAACACAGTTATTAAACTATTCCTAGAAGCAGGGACTTTCGTATTATGTTAATCGAGTCGCGAGGCCGGCGCGGGCGGCGGCATCCATCGGATAGGTACACGACGTGCACATGCGCGCCGCCACCGCGAACGCCCACCGGCAGTGCTCGCCGATAGGCCTACGCCTGCTAGACTTCATCGCGTTGATGACGCAAAGACGATCTCCGAATGAATAACGAGTTTGTCATTGCATAATTAATAAAAAAATTAATGATAAGTACAATAAGATTTATAGGTATGATTTCGTGTGAAAGCAACAACCATACATTAAGTTACGTAGCCGACACTCGGAATTTTAGAATTGGCCACTTAGAAACTGTAAAATAAAAAATAACATATTTAAATTAAAAGGAAAAAGAACTTTGTCAATCTTATTATGCATATTGCATTAATCTGTCACTTGTTTTTACAAATAGGCGGAAAAAAAAAAATTGTTTTTCTAACGTCAATATGAATTTAAGAAAATTTTTCTGCAATCATTTTCTCTGACTTTTCTTGCCATTTAAGCCAACAAGACCACACACATACACACACACACACACACGCACAATAGGACATATTATTAGACAAATTATTAGAAATTTTTTTTGAGGTTTAATGCCGACATGAGACGAAAACGCGTTTCCTAAAAATCGAGTTGAAAAAAATACATCTCTTTACTTGCAACTTTTTAAAACTAAAGTTAAAAAATATAATAAACATTACGTTCATTGTACTATTTAACGTTTCTAATTTTATAGCTACCACAGCAGACGACAACTATTTTAATTATGATATGATTAATAAAAATATGGTGCAAAATGTTGAGGAAAGCAACAGTTTATTTCAGAATAGAATGTCAATAGTTAGTGCCTGTGAGACATCAGATTGTATCGTCACTGTCACCTAGGACGTAAGTCCTTATAGACCGACAAAACATTATCCTCCTTGAAGTCCGCAGTCGTGAAATAAAGAATATGAACGGTCCCTAATAATTTCTTTTGTGTAACAGATGTTTCAATTTTGTAACATAAATTGAATATTCCCTTGTGTTTCATTTGCGTTGTAAGTTTTTTTTTAAATTATCCAGTTCACCAATGTGTCCTCATTCTTTATTTTTCTCTTCTTTTTCTTTTTTTTTGTCCCCAATCTTTCTCTTATTTTCTTTTCGGTTAAATAGTGACGAATGTCATTTAAAAATATATCTAAAGAGATAGTGATAAGATCCTTTGTAACAGATTTATTTTGTTTTAAAATATCCCGCGTATTCACATGAGTGAGTCGGGCGCCAGCAATTGACGAAGTTTGTTCAAAGTCATAATTCTATGCTTTTGTATTTCGATGGTGACGACGTTCGGAAACAACGGAATAATGCGTTCTTGGAAGCTTAAATCGAGTGGTTTATTTGGATTCAAGTGAAAAAATCATTGGTCAATTAGCTTTTGTTTCCTTTACAGCCGAATTTTAGCTTCAAATTGATACGTCACACGAAATACCTATCTACATTCTTTTACAATATCGAGAAATCCCTTTATCGATCAAATCAAAAAAATCAAGACGAACCACGTGCGGTAGGAATGTGAAAGACAGAGGGAAATTGACGAGAGAAGGTACAATGAGATAAGGGCGCGCGGCGCGGCCCCTACGTGCGCAGGTGCTAACGCAATCTGCGCGGCGTGGGTGTACAGTAGTGTACACAAAAGACGTGGTGGCGTCAGAATCAGTATGACGCACGTGAGTTTCGATATGTCAAATCAACCTTCTACTTTCGTCTTCTTTTTAGTAACTGCGCTATTACGCTTTTCCCGGGCGTTGTCATCATGAGCGTCACTTTCGAACCGCGACCCGGTCTCCTTTGCGTGTTACTTAAAAGTACATTGAATCCATTACTAATATCTCTCGAATGTCGGTCACATGACTCGACATCTGTTATTATAGGACTGTGCGAAAAAGGGGTCTTCAGGGTTTATGTCTGTCTGCACGTGTCTTGTTATTCCACAATAATATCTAAATTTAGATTTGAATATGCTATCTAAAATATATTACTCCGAGTGATGAGCTGAGTGGAATTAAAAAAAAAAATGAAGATTATGTATATACAAAAACCAAATATAAAAAATATTTTAAAATCAGATGTGCACGATCGTTGTTTAGAAATCGATGGTGAACACCAAAAAGTAGCTCGTAGCATGATAAAACTCGATCTCATCAGAAATCTACGTCGATGCATTTCTTTCATTCCCCTTTTCTGTTTCACTCCCTAAAAACAAATATCGTATGTCCTTGGCATAGAAGCGAAGAGAAAAAAATGTCAATGTAATATTCATGTATTTTTCAACATAATGTGTAATTTAATCTCTGAAATAAAAAGACATTATAGCCATAAGATAATAGCTATAATATTTTATTACTTCAGACCGAGAGGTGTAGGACCTCAGGCCGTCCGCGTGCCCAGCGCGGCGGCGACGACGGCGCCGTCCGCGTACGAGAGCTTGACGTACTCTCCGAGGTACGAAGGTGTGGCGTTAGCGTGAAGTTAATAACTCATCAGTCCATTCATCCGTCACCACCACGCGACACCTCCCGGCTCGAAAGCGACGCACATGACCTCCACCGCTCACCTCCAATAACAGAGCACCGGCCGGTTAATACTATCGGACGTGGGGTGGCGTCTTTCCTGATTATCGAAATATAAACGAAATAAAAAAAATCGGCCGACCAACGATAGCACGGCAAAGAGGTCGTGCGGGCGCTTGCGTGCGCGCAGGACGGCCCTCTTCCGGCGCACGCTCAAAAATGGGGCGCGCGCCGCCGAAGCCCAGCGCTTCCGTTGTCCGTTAGGCGCAGACTTCGTTCGCACCGTTAACGCGGGCGTCGCGCTAATGCACGACGCGGCGATCGACCAAACTCATGAAGATTAAACAGAATAATAGGTTTGCTAATGCGTGGAATGACCAGTAATTAGCGTACGGCTAATGAAAAATTTTGCGATCGCCCAAACGGGATTTTGCCGAAAATCTTCATAAAGGCGAGGAATACCGATTACACGTGAAGTCACAAAACGTTTTATTACTAAGGCTACTATGTGAAATATCCGCCGGTTTCACGCGATTTTCTTCATAATACGGCAAGTCGTTTCGGCGTGCCCGAGCACCGCGCGCGCCGACAGTGCCCTAGTATTATACCTTGATATTAATTGAACGACTAATTTTGAACGAAACAGACGGACGCTTGTGTATAAAGGAAACAAAAAGAACAAACGTAGATGAGACGATTGCGCCTATGCCGTTCGTTGGAACAACCCACAATTAGCTCTCTTCAAGTTTCGTACAACACTAACTTGTTCAAAGCCAATAAATAATAATAAGCTAATATATAACATAACATATAAACTCGTCTATTTTTTATATTTTATGGCACAAAAAATCATCTCGATCAAAGGCATTTAGTTCACGCAGAAAGTTTTACTCGCGCAGTGCTAATGACAACCTTCTTTATAACGAATTAACTGTCAGATAAATCAGTGCAAGCCGCGCGCCGCGCTCGGCCTCGCGCCGCGTGTCAGGGATGTTACTGTTCGAAATCGCTTCGATTCGGAATCGCCACCGTTACAGCGCAAAACGACTACGGGCGGAAGTCGTGAGCGGCGAGAGCGGCGCACTGCGCGCGGCTCTCGGCGACCTCACGAGCGCAGGCCGAGGTCGGGCGTATTCTCTACGAACGTGACCGTCCATAACGTTACATACAAGCGACCACGTGCGCAATGCCACCACATACGTATTAGTACATCCAAATCGCCGCTACTTAATACACAAAGGAAGAGAGACGTCTGCCCGTATCTCATCTTTAACTTTCTGCGTAATCAATATAACGTACCACAATGCAATCTCCAGACATATACCCGAGCCCCGTGGCCGGGCACTGCACGCTGAACGCTCTTATCACCCGCTGGGGCGGTCGGTCCGACAAAGCGCGCTCCGAACGCGCCGTGACAATCCGCCGGACGCCCACCGCCGAGTCGCGAGCGGTGACCGAATATTTCATGAATATGTAATTGGAATCGATGGAATATTGATTCGTTATTACTTAATATTCAAACATTTCGACATATTATGCGTATCGGAATGCAGATCCTCTGTATAAATAAATCCTTTCTCTTTGCAGCCGTCATGCAAGTCTCTTGTAGAATATTAGAAATATAAATAACTTGCTATTTTCAATTTTTCTATAACTGACTTATGTAACGTTGTCCAAGTTGCGAAATTTTAAAATTATCTAATTTGAAAATCGTGACCGCCGTACATTATTCAATACAGCGACGTGGTATACATACGTATCTGAGTACGACTACAGAAAAACCACGCGAACGTCTAATAATGCCGGTCTACAGGAAGGAGACGAGAACCACCGGCTACTATTAAAAAATAATATCGGTTTCGTATAAATTTTAGTTCAATGCCATATTTTACGGTTTCCATACTATTTAGAATTTTGAAGCGAATTTAACTTCCTAAATCTTTCGTTAATCAAGATTAAACAATTGTCCATTACCTACTAGGTATATGACATTATTATCCTTGCTGCATGATATACAATAGTTTATGGCTGCGTGTAGTGCTCCTAGCAGGTGTACACTGTTGGCTATCGGCCTAGCTGGGCGGGCACCAGTAGTAACTTTCCCCCGCTTTGATAGAACTGCACATTGCGACGTCAGCGTAATCGATGTGTGGTGTTATGGTCGTTACCTCGTCCGTGGCAAGCGACCAGAAGACTTTCCTTCTGCCAGTTTAATATTTTCTACGACTCCCAAGGACAAGGATGAGATGGTTCATTTTGTAGGAATACCAAAAACCGAATGGATTACGAGTTCGAAAGTGACACATACGTCGATGTATTTTAATGAATTTATCACGAAGTAAATGTGAATTCATATAGGCAATACACAACTATATAAACGCCTAAAAAAAGTGTACAATAATCTTGTTTCAAAAATTGTCAGTCGATTATAATTTTGACAAGTCGTAGTAGTAAAATTTTGTCAGTTCCTGTGATCACGCGTCTCTCTGCGCTCGATATCCACAAAGACGTGACAAATACGCGCAATTCCGTTCAAGTACATGAGTGAGTAGTCTGATAGAGCACGGCGACGTCGTTACGAGGTGAAGTTTGACGGACTCGTCGGCGGGACAGGCGGTGAAGCTTATAGAGCACGTAAGATGTTCAAATGCTACAGAATTAGAGGAAGGAGAAATCAATTATCACTCCACATAAATTCCGAGTTAGCAAATAGACGGACGAGATCCATATCGCTGACGACTATATGTACTATAAACCGTAAACATTTTCTAACGATCAACTTTGAGATATTCTCTAACTAAAAGCTGTAGCCGTTCAAGTAAGTGCATTCGTTACAATTGGTAACATCAGATAATAGTCCTAGACTACTCTGCAACACAAGGTAATTTTTCTAGTATTTGGTCAAAAGTTAATTTAATAATAATATGTGCCTCGATAATAATCCTCGACGAGCCGTATCGCCACCAGAACACCAGATAATTTTCCAATATTTGGGTAAAACTTTGCTTATAACTGACGACTCAATGTTTCAACAACATCTCATCCAGCATCTCGCAATACCTCCGTGATGCGCCGACCCGTCTCGGGGCCGAGGCGCCGGCGCGAGCGGCCGGTGCCCGCCCCGAGCCGCAGCATTCAGGGACCTACTTGTCAACTATTCGGGCGCTGTGAGCCCAAAACTTAGTTCATTACAAACACATGCGCTCGTGAAGCACAAATATTTACACTAGTATCCTACTGGTACTAAATTTTATACATTTTATAAAATTAAACATTTAGGTCGATTTGGTATAAATCGTATGATTTATGACATTTTAATTGTTTAGGAAATGAGTTATGTTACGTAAGAAAAAATAAAACTTAATAAGTATAAAGTATATCTCTAAAGAGCATTTCATCGCAAGATTGTAATTCGCCTATTGGACACTTAGCAACTCAGCTTACTGTATCATTTTATTTCAATGAATTCAAATCACAAAACATGAATTATTTTGGTACAATTAATCATTGCAATTTTTGATCACTAATAGTGATTGACGAAAAACATTCAACAACACATGTAACGAATTTAATGAAAATTGGATACAGCCTCGTCTGATCAGGTACATATTTTTCAAACAGGCTACAACAGCGCAAAATCTGGAATTAATATGTTAAATTTCCGTCTCTCAAAGAAGCTGCCGTCTTGGAAAACAAAGAAATTTCGTGAAGCTAGAGTGTAATTCACACGTACAGGCATCCGGGAGGTGTATGGTGCCCGATCATCGAATTCGCAGTGCAATCAGTAAATCCCAAGCGAGCCGATCCCAAGAGCCGGCGACCTCTTGACCGAAGTTCAGCAACATTAATGACACACTTTTTTATAATAAATTCTGATTCAAAATATCTTTATTTCGTAGGTTTATTGCACTTGAAATACTTCAAAATATTTAAGGAATTTTAACTATTTTGAAATTACCATTAGTTCGTAAGGCAGTTAATTATCTTTCAAGAAGAACAAGCAAGAAACCCGAGGGTAGCTCTTTTCAATCCACAATGACATAGAAATACAATCATAAAAAATATATAACTATTGCAAGAAAAACGAACACGTAGGAAGTCGAGCTTGTTATGTCCATTATCCTCTAAATATCGAGAGATTGTATAATACCCCCTTTGTGCAGTGTTTGCTTAATAAATACTTTAAATTTGTATAAGAGTAAATTTTGTATATCCTCGAAAATATATTTAGACGTGCGCATACACACAGATCGCGCGATGTTATGTAGTCGACTAACACATAAACGCAGTTTACATTTATTTCTCGGTCTGAAATTATGTCTATCACAATATTTATTAAAAAAATTAAAAAAAAATTCTTACGTATAATAAATATATAAACTAAGATGCTATTGTTAAAATTCAAATTTCTTTAAACTTACTTTTAAGGGCCTCTTCCTCTATCTCCTTTTAAAGGGACTTTTAACAAAAAGTCATTTTTAAAATTAACTTTGCATTCTATGTCTTCTTTTTAACAGGTTTTAGTCTGAACAACTGTAAAAAGGAGGACGTGAAATGCAAAATTAATTTTAAAAGTGACTTTATGTTAAATGTCTGTTTAAAAGAAGAAAGAAACAAACAAAACACACGCTATTTCTATCATGATCATGTTCTTTCTTCCGTTTCACTCCTATATCCACTTTCAATTCTGATTCTAGTTCCGATCTAAAATCCAATTCTGTTCAAAATCTTACAAAGTACACCCGCGGCTCGGCCCGCGTGGACACAGGACGAATTCTTTCAACTAGTGTATCGACCGACGACCATCAACCATAATCCGAGTCTCGATCCCGTTCTAATTCCATACCAGAAGAACTTTCTTAGATTTGGAAGAAAATTCTTACAGCGAAAACACGCAACGCCGCTAGTTTTCACTGAACTGATATCTGTTTATATATGCTTACATACCACATCTTCCTGTCGAGAGAAAAAAATTTACACTTAAGAATAATGATTAATTTATTGTGAATATTTCGAAATGTACATATTTAAAAACTATAATTATATAAGAAAACTAAGTATTGTATTTCATTTAATTTATGTAGCCATTGTCACGTCTATATTCGAGAAATTTGCACAATTATGACATATTTGGCTACGATGAAGGAAAAATTGTCACATTCTACTAGAAATTGGAGAACACGACCCAAATACAATTAAAGATGACAGGCCGATCGGATGGCCGCACGAGGAGCGCCCTTTTATTTACTCCGCGGTTAGAGCTCTACAGGGCTGGTACTGCGCCCTACAGTTGACTCGATACTTTAATCGTCGAGTGACGGATCGAGGCTGACTTGTGCATTGAGGTGTGCGACGTGTTAAATGTAACTGCAAGTTAACAGTAGCTTATTCGAGAGAGAACTGATGAAGGTGTAACAGGCCCTAACTATAAACTTACGTTGAGTAATTTTTACATAAGCATTGCGTATAACCTAACTCGATATCCCATATAGTAGCCGAACTGAAGTACAGGACAAGCGGAACGGGGCATAAAACCTGGCTGTACCATTTCACGTTTTGAAAACCGTGCAAATACGTGACTGCGGCGGGCGCGCGCCGCCGACCGCCTGTTTACAAACCGCCGGCGAGTCCGGCGCGTCCGGCCGCTCGACGGACGAGGCGCGATCGCTTTGAACAGCGCGGTTCCCGGAAGGCTGGTGTCCGCGTCTCACACGACGGAGCCGGAGGTTCCATACCAACAAACGACCGAGCGGGCGGGCGACCGAGACTGGCTATTAGCTGTAATACTATTCAGGATGTAAATGAACAGCACCGCGCCACTTTTTCCCGTTGTAAGGTATCAACTACTAATTACAATAAGCATAATAAAGGGAACAGTAAATATGACCAAAAAATAAATACCTGTTTTAATCAGTAATTAATCGATCTGTATATTTTTTTTTACTTTGTGCGACGTTGTGGCTACTGTTCTCGACAGTAACTTCGATGCACATTCTGCGATGCACAGGCAACTAATGTCGGGGCTGCGCGCGCATTTCATTTACCAAATATCTCGTAACGCAACGTGAATGTTGAGTTAATTCAGTGCCAGTCAATATTTGGATACGGTGTTAGTGCACGCTCAACGTGGATGCCTTACTGCTGTAATACCGGTATAATCTTGTACTTGAGTTGCATTTTCGTTGCAATTTAACGTCATCGGAGGTTATTGACACGTAAGCGATTTACTTAGACTGGTCGCCATGCCGAGCGCCCAGTCCGGTGGCGTTGATGACAAGTGGTGCTTGATTTATCTTTCACACTAAATTATTTGTTATTTTATAAATCAGACTTACGTTTTCAAAAAACAATAATATAGACTACAGGCCTGTGGTAAAAATTACCCTGTGATTTAATTGTGAGCCCACCGTGAATTAATTCATGTTAAATTTATGTAAAACAATTTTATTTTTGCCGTCAATTTCTAAAAACAAATGACAGATGAATACAATATACATAATAAGGTTGGTAATGAGCTCCACTTTTTAAATTTAAATATGTTTTATTATTTCATAATTTCTAAGTGGACAATTTAAAAAAAATTAAGTTCGACCTACGCAGCAAACTTAGATAATTTTTCATTAGTTTGTTTCAAAAAAAAAATATGTTAGAATCCTTGGACATAAACACCTTTCTCTTTAGGTGCTATGTCTAAAGATAGAGATTAATATAACGTATGAAATATTCACATGTTATTCATAATTTTTTTTTCTGTCCATCGTTTTAATCTAAAATATTTTTTCCTAATCAATGACTGGCAATGTATGTGGGCGTCATTACGACTTAGACCTATACCCAATTTTCACATTCCGTAAACTCAGTAAGAAATGGACGGGGGAGTAAAGTTTTAAGAGCACCATTTTTGATTTAGGGTACGGAATTCACCTCAAAATCGGACTAAATGTCACATAACAGAAAGTGAAATGAAAATTAAATCGATTGATGAAAAAAACAAGGTTGCATATCGTCACTTTTTTCAACCTCAAACAAAACAGTTTTAAATATATACAAATCTAATTGAAAATCTAAATAAGGAAAGGATATGAAAAAAAAGCTGAAAATTTTACGATGATCACAGACCACAATGCTGTCAGCAGTCCCCGGACACTGTTTCCCTCTTATAAAAATATATGTAATGGAATTTATAGACCTCGATTTTTGCGAATAGATAATGATCATCTATTTTGTGAACAGAGAAAGACTTGATAATAAAGTATATCCGGTAAAAATCTTAGCTCAGTTTCTAATTGAGATAGACATTCAACAGAGTCAAATAATTAATGTTTTTTTTTTCCAAATAAATAAAGGGTAGATAAAATCCGCACTAAATAATACTAAAGACCAAAACAATGTTTTTTTATCAATTATATGTATACAGCTCGCTTACTATATGTGTGTAAATACAAACATACAGAAAGGATAGAACTCGCACTCGACGTGCGCCACCTCGTTATTTAGCGGTGCACCGCGCGCCGCAGGCCGCACTCGGGACGCGCCGCACGTGAACTCACCCGAACCGGAGTCAATACGTTGCTTTCGATAAAACTACAGCCAGAACAAATTGAAATGCGTTATTTGAGTTTAGTTTATTTATTTGGAAGTCCATTCCCCTCAATGGGAATGCAAATGGAATTACACATTTGAAATTTCCTACGGATTGCGCGCACGAGTAGCGGCACGGCCGTCGCCGCGTGGACTAATTATGTAATTCCTTTCGCAAACGAATCAATTAGTGGAAATCTTTTCTAGAAGGCGAGCGAAACGTAAAACCGGCGGCGCCGCGGCCGTCACGTTAATTTGGACGGGTGACGAAACCAGAACGGACCACGAGCTCGTCCACGACCGCGCGCACGCGCACCTGCGGCCGGCTGTGGGAATAGCGAGTCCGAGCGAGGATCGCCTGTCCTAAATCTGCCCGTTTATATTTTTCGTTACTATAATATATATTCTTTTATCCTCTTGAGAATCTGTCGAGAATCGTTTGCGTAAAATATACCAGAAGTAGTTATATAGCTACGACCCCATAATAATAATGAATATAGTTCAGAACGAGCTTTAGTTTATTACGATTTATTTCTTTAGTTTATTACGAGCTTTAGTATATTAGTTTATTACACCAGAATAGTTTTCTACGACTACAACTAACGTCTATGCCAAAACCAGATATTTGTCAAATCGACCATAAAAATAATCTTTAGACGCGGATAGGTACCTAAAGAAAGTTCTGCGATACTATAAAAAAAAATAACTATAGATTATTATTTTTTTATAACATTTTTTATACAGCCGTCTCTACAAGTTTCATACGTCTAAGCCAGTTTTTAAAGCACAATTTCCAGTTCGTATCAGATATCTCTTCAAGTGCCTTCTCAAATGCAGCAAGTGCATCAGCGCATCTCCCGGTAATGACGATGCACAGATGCACTTGCTGCATTCGAGAAGCTGCTGTTTTCCCTATAGTTGGTTATTTATCTTGGAGAACCAAAAATCACACGGTGTTAAATCGGGATTAAAGGGGGTTTACCTTTTAGTTTTACCGATGTGTCATCCAGAAAGTCTCTCGTTTTGAAGGGCGTTGAGGATGCGTTATCTGGTTTCTGAAGCAGTAGCCCACGGGTGAGTAATCCAACAAAAAAAACCAAAACTTTCAATAGCTATCAAAATATTTTCTGTACTTCTAAGTCGCTGCATTTTGATGAACACTGGTTAATTGTGAAACAACCGATTGAAAAAACGGTCGACTGATAGCTCGTTTTTAAATCACAGTGATAAACTGATCATCCATCGCCCGTTACGATACTGCAGGTGCGTAGAGACGAACTCGCTTCAAATTTTCTCATCGTATCACCGCATCGTTCTACCAGAATATACTTGTGAGCTCATGGCTCACACGATCTTTTGTCTCTCGATAATGCTATAAAGACAGTTTGCAAAGCGTGGCTTTGCTTTTAAATTTTACAAATCTAAAGCTATTCCAACGTGATAAATAATACAATAAAAAAATAACGACTGTTACTCTTGACGTTTGTTAAACGGCCGCACACTCCGCATAACATTTTTCAGTATCAAATGGGTCTATTTACTTTATAATGCGTTAATGTTTCTCTAGATATTATATAACTTTTTCATAAAACTATATTGATTCGTAACATTATTAAAAAAATTGGTTGCCTGTAAAGTCGGTATACGGGCGAAAGTTTTACGTGACAACGACTTTGAATGGTAAAATCATTTTAATGTGAATATTCATTCGTATAGTAGGAAGAAGGATGAAATAATAGTAACAATTTAAAACATTTATTTATACAAAGAATTATATTTAAAACATTAATTTATACAAAGAATCTCGCACTGAATTTCATATTAACAAAATTTTATTTTTACCTTTACACATACATACGTATTTATATACAAATATACATACAATAACTTGCAATACATTTGCAAGCTATGCACTAATTCTCTAGTGCTGCGCGCGGCAGACCGATCATAGTTGAGTGGGAGAGACGCAAGGCATTCGGCGGGCCTCTCGTTCGGTGACTCATCGTAACGTTACCGAGCGTTACACTTTTCATAAGTGACTCCCAGCCGCAACCTAATTTAAGACGTTGTCACGTCAAAAACTTTTAATTGCTGAAAAACTGTCTATCGTGTGAATAGATAATTTTAAACGACACTCCTCGACTAATCGACCCATCGAAACTACAATCTCGTACACATTTGACAATAACAAGTGGTATACCGTCTCAGAATAGTTCCTCATGCTCGTTATCCAACAAGTAGAATCGTAACAGCGCACGTTTTATTTGGACATCGAAATCAATTCGAAGACTATTTTTACGTTTGTGACGACAGCAAATCACAGTAGTTTTACGATAGCTACTCAGATGGGCAGCGGAAAAAAAATTGTGCGGTTCACACGCGTTAGAGGTGAAACCTTCAGATCAAATCAAAGTATGTTTATTTCGTAGGTAATAGAAATTAAACTTGAAATGCGTCATTAAGAAATGTTTTCGACATTAAAATTAGCCACCCGTTCCAAATGCTGATTAACCATGAGAAGAATGAGCAAGAAACTCAAGCATTGCTCTTTTTTACTCATCGATACAAAATATTGAATAATTGGTAATTTAGCACAACACATAGTAATGACATGAAGCAATCTGATAGCCGAGGAATTCAATGCCATGGGTTTTTTTCATTAACATATTCACACACGGTCCTTGGATAACTTTCTTTTAAAGAAATGTTTAAATGCATAAAATGACAAATTTTGAATTTCAGCTGGGATCTTATTATAAAAGCACACACCCTGCCCCTAAACGATTTATTAACTTTGCTTAGACGGGTTTTATAGGCAGCAAGATCGTTCTTATGTCTAGTGTTAATATTATCGATGTCGCTCCTTTTTTGGAAGGATTCTATATGTCTCTTCACACATACCAGGTTTTGTTCAGAAGATTGAATTGCGAGAGATTGAGACGACAGCGGTGTGAGAAGGGGGATGGTTATGGGATATGGGATATGATATGGGATATGCGTACCCAGTTTAAAAGTTAGTTTACATCTAGTTATTGCCACTCAATGTTTGAATTTCAACAAATGATAATACGCGGGCACACACAATTCTCGCATTTTATTTTATTTCACTATGTGTCTCGTTTATTCGCAGGCTATATCCTACGGATGCTTAAGTTTGCTTTTTTTACTGCCGCTTTTTCGTTTTATAGAGTTTCAAATCAAAGGTGGTGAAGTAGTTTTCACTTCAAAATTTACGAAAGGTTAATTCAATACATTTGTTAGTCGCTTATAAATCAATTCAAAAATACTTAGTAGTAATTACTAATTTAATTTTCTAGTACACATCGAAAATATACTCAACCGATTCAAGAAGTTTATTTTTAAAATGTTCACAAGAGATTATTTATTATCTTTTACCCGATTTTACCCATTTAACTTTATTTTTGTATAATATATTTATATTTTGTTTTTATTCATTTTGTATTTTCTTTGTTTTTATATCGTGAATTCAAGCCCTTCTTTCCATGAGGTAAACAGAAACCATGTATTTCCAAATTTATCCTTCATTTGGAGTGGTGTAGTATAGTGCAGGTCCTACACACAGTACGTCTTTTACTTCATTAACATACATCGATCGTTTAACACAAACTTTTCAGTTTCGGATGTTTACAATTTAACTCTACTTAATGTGTAACTAATTTGATAAGTTCTCTAGGATGTTCCTTGTCACCCCTTCCATTGCTTACATTTATTCTTAGTTTTCTTACATCTTATTCTTCTTCTAGACGATCAAACGTCGAACTTTTAAGTTTGTCCTCGATAAGTCGAAAACCTCCAAAGCTCGAAAAAAATTTTGTTCCCTTTCCTTAAGCTCCAAAATCTCCATTACTCAAAAACTTCAACCCTCTATTTGTCGAAATAGTCGTGAGCCCATACAAGCCATTTTGGTACATATTTTCCCTCTATGATTCGAAAAAATACATTAGACTTCTGTATTTTGAACATAGCATTATTAACTCGATTTATTCCTTATTACCACTATAGGTCGAAGAAAAGTTACCGACTTTAAGAACTTACCGACATGTACACCATTGTTTCTTAGAAGCCAATTTAAAAGTACACAATAATTAGGACTGCCAGTTCTAAGAAATGATAAAAGAATTTATGACTGACGTCCATACGCCCTCGGTTGGTCAGGTGTTTCATTTTGGGTACTGATCATTATTTTTGACGTTACATATTTGAACTTTAGCTTAGCCATAAGTCGATCATTCTACAACACGAATTTTTTGGCGTTTCCCATGATGTTCGACGTACTTTGACATAGTCCTTTTCTAGCCGTTGAGTACTTATTCTACCATGCCATACCATTTTTTCCTTATCCATATCTAATATCACTCTACACACAGCACAGAAGTCGCACCTCGACTGTGATAATTTTTCTTTCATGTTTCTACTACTATTGGCAAGAATGCATATCTTAGTTATTAAAGCAAACTGGAAGTAGGTCTGAGTTTATAACAATATTAAAGCAAGCTCTAACTCCAATTTTAATCCAGCCCTGCACCAGTGATATTCACTGACTCATGGGCAGATTGTAAAATCAAATATTCATTTTAAACGACGAAGGAAAATAATTAGAAGAAAGCTACATGTTGTCATATCTTTAAATAAATAAGTAGACGTCTTACAGACACGCATCGAGGTCGCAACATGCAGTAGAGACTAGTGCAATGCTTGCAGTACGGCTCGCGGCAGAAGTTGACTCGTCAGCAACGGAATGCGGTCGCGTCAGTGGGTTTTTGCATCACTAGTTACGGTACCCGCCCTACCCGTTTTCATTCCCCTGAAAAAGTCGCTTCGACGTTTGCGACAGCCCCGCCTTTAGTACAGGCCGGATTCCTAGTATTCACGCATTACATCCGCGCCCGTTCAAAGTAACGCCACCGACCATGCACTTAGTATACAGCCTTAGCTTATAACATATTATACACGATACTTATGATAGCGGTCCTAGGGATCTTATATTATTAAAATGTCGCTCACTCAAAATGAAAAAAAAGACCAAGACTTATATGTGTACACTTATACATTTTAAGGCAACCCCAGAGAACATGTTTCGAATGAATAAAAATTCGGGAAAGATCCTCCAAAACAATTACATCGTTAGAAAACAAAGACTAGTGACCTTCGTGGTTTCTCACTTAAAATTGTAAACTCCCACATCGATCCTAGTGCGCCGAGATAAGCACTTGACATTTATGTCGACATCACCTGGGGGCGTTCGACAATCAACACTGGCTTGATTGATAGATATCGAACATTTTCAGTGTTAAACAACCAACGAAAGCGCTCCCAACCACCTCATTCAACATGCAATTATGCATAAACATTTCGAACTTCAACTAATTTGTATCTTTTTTTAGGGTTCCGTATCCAAAGGGTAAAAACGGGACCCTATTATTAAGATTCCACTGTCCATCTGTCTGTCTATCACCAGGCTGTATCTCATAAACTGTGATAGCTAGACAGTTGAAATTTTTACAGATCATATATTTCTGTTGCTGCTATAATAAGAAATATTAAAAACAGAATAAAACAAATATTTAAGTGAGGCTCCCATACAACGAACGAGATTTTTTCGCCGTTTTCTTCTCGATCTTAATAACGACAACAAGTAGGAACTTGAAATATTTACAGAATATTTAGGTTCATTCAAAATCATCATCTTCAGATCCCCATTATCACATGCAATGGGATAATGAGGATCAACAAAACAAACGATCTTAAACTCGAATATCTCAACTGTTTCCATCGAGGAATGCCAGGCCCTCAACCGCGGCTCTATCTCTTAATAATATTGCATTGTTATTACGCGATTTATATATGCATACAAAATTTCAACTCAATCGAAAACCGCGAAGTGGGTCAAATTTAACTTGCAAGATTTGGTTACAAACAGACACAGAGACAGATGAAACTAAAAAAAAAGATTATAATATAGTATCTAATGTTGATAATATAGATAATGGTACGGAACTCTTAGAGCGCGAGTCCGACTCGCGCACTTTATATGTAATTGCAATTGTTTAATTTAAATCAAAAAGAGCTAACTCGAATTTCTTATCCGAACGGGTAAGAAATTCGAGTTAGATAATCAATAAGAACTTATTAAGGTAAAAATACCTTACGAAAAGAGTGGTAAATTCTTTAAGTATTATGACATTCTTCAAGTATACTCGTGAAATAAAAAAAAATTAAATTTGAAATAAATTTCAATGTTGAACACATGGAAGACCGACTGCGTCGCGTTGCAGCGGCACAACCCAAAATTAGGACTGGGCTACTGCACTACACTGCTTGTTACAAGCTTACTAGTGGCATCTCTGAGCATGTAACAAGGAGATGGATTAGGAAATAGGAAACTACCGATACGTTGACGACAATGGTCTAGGAACGTTAGGAAAACGGATTTTGCGGGCGTCGACGGCGCGAACATCGCACGCCGACGACAGGTCGATGCCGTAAATCATAGCCGTTTTATACACAAAAAAGATTCACGCGGAACCCATAAACATAATAGCGGAACCATCAACGTAATGCGCAGGCCCGGCCCGAGGCCGGAACGCGCTCATAAGGAAAGAGGAAGTGTAAGCGCGTGCTACACTGAGTGCAGTCGGCGCGGGCGCACAAACCAGTGCGTTTGACGGCGGCGTCATATTTTCATATTATAAATGGAATACGGTATGCGCGTGGGTTTGTACAAATTTAACTGTGTATCACGCAACTTAATAAAATAGAATTTTGATGTAGGTTTGATTAATGATCGTAGCACTAAATAACTTATAATGACCTAACGATTGTAAGTCGTTATAAGTTATTTAGTAGCCGGACAACCGAGCTTTGCTTGGTTTCCTTAGAGTTTGCCGTGCGAATATGATACTATTCTTCTTCAAGAAAAGAGTTTGTCATGTAGTGGTCATTGTTGTTGAGTACCGATAACAGCAATAATGTAATTACCTCAAAATTCTATTGAATTGCGACAATTAAATAAAGCAACGTTTGGAATGTAAAAAAAATATCACGTTACTGCAAGGAAGACGCCTATATAGAATAACTTGTAAAGCAAAACTTTATCAAGGCGCAAATCGCCATTAAAATCGTTAGGGCCGTTTTCGTAATAGTCGCGTCAAGTACATCAATGAGAATTGCTCACTTCGAGTGACAACATTAGGATAGGCAATTTTGAATTATGTATGGAAACTAACTTGTTTTATTTCCTAATGATTTCTATATATCACATAAGAACAGCTTAAAATATTGCAAAAATCTATTGAAAATATAAAATAGATTAGGAAAACGGTGATGATATCGGGGTCATTACGTGAATCGGCCGTTTCGTATTTTCAATATTAAAAGCCAATTTCCTCATACGTTGTTGAAATTTTACACTGAGAAAAAAATATTCGTCACTAATATAAAAAGTTTGAATAACGTAACGGATTTACATCATTCATTTTTATCGGTTAAATGTACGCATTACTTGTTAATATAACGTATTAATCAGCTATCGCAAAGAAGCTTATTTAACCTAGCTTAGTCAGAAATTCTTTTTCAGTGCAATAGTTCGTCAAACTTTAGTCGACGGTCAACTCGCCAGTTTGTACACGTAGACCGAGTTGTGGCCGTTGAATGCAATTAACGAGTTGCCAGTGCGTGATGAAATCGGCCCTAAAACCGAACGATCGCCTCACATCTGCGGCGCGCGGCGGTCGAGTTACACAAACAGCGAGGACCCCGAACTTTTGAATTTCGCTCCGGACTTTTCAAGTCGAGCCCCGGGCGCCCGGCTGTCGTCACATCGCGCTACCGGAAGCTGACTTATTTCTGTTCACGGTACGGTTTCGTTAGAATTTATGATAAGGATTGGCTCAACGATACGCTTGTTTGTGAATACTACATCTGTTAGGCGTTCGCGGGCGATGAAGCGCCCGGCCGACGACGGACGATAGCAAGACGTCGGACGGGCGATTAGATGTTTGCCAAAGCGCCCGTCTTCGTCGGCCGGATGAAGAAAAACAAGCGTTTTTTTATTGATTTAAATGTCAAAATTTGCAAAGTAGACTAATTTATAATCATAAATATTAATGACAGCCACGAAGCGAAGACGAATACATATCGGCTAAAGGCTAAGGTCGTGTCGAAACAGAGCCGGTTGCGGCTCCTGCGCACCCCACGCCGCCACGGGTTGCAGTGGATTATTGAAAAGTAGAACCTATAAGAGGAGTACCTCTGTTTGGATTTACAAAACTGCATGCGCTAGCGACTACCTATAATAAATTATTTATATAATGGAAATATTTAGTTCATCGTGGTCACCGACAGGGACGCTGTAAAGAATATCACACAAATAATTAACTGCAGCCGTTAGCGAGTGATACATGTTTTTAAACTCATAATAGAGGTGTTGTGATGATTATAAAATGTACGCTGTGCCGCATGAAGGGATTTCACCAGCAGCGACTCCGCACGTGACGAAGTGGGAACGCCTTTGCGATTGACGTGCACCCGAAGACGGTCGCTTCCGGTTCGAACGATTCGTCCCGCCGGAGCTACAAAAGCGTCCCCCGAGGCGACGAGGGTGGGGCAGCTCTCCGTCCGGCGCTGCCGCTCTATTTAATAATTTTTTTTTAGTGTCCTAAATACACTATTATTTATTAAAATTTTTAAATTAATATTTAATATCTTAAAAGCGTTATTTAGTGTGACGTACTCGATGTTGAGGTCGCGCACGCCACTTTAAAATACCACGCGGAGAGACATTTTCAGCGTTAAATTCAAATTATAAATAATGGAGGTAGAGTTCCGAGAGTTAAAGGTATGTTATAGGAAATTTCCTCCTCTTTAAGGATTTTATTTTCAAATTTCTTAAATGTTGATAGTTTACGAGATATTGACGAAAAATAAAATACTTTTTTTCATCTTTAATTGTTTATAAATTTTGCAATTTGTTATGTGCTAGCTGATAAACGCTTTCGATACATTTTTCTGGACATTATTCCGGATCGAATGAGCTATCGCACGTATTCTTAGAGCCAGTACATCTATTTTTTACCATTTTCAACTTGTTATCTAAACTAATGAAACTTATGTCCGCTTTTGTTTACGTCGAAATTGTTTTGTTTTTTATGACCACTTTTGGTGTCGTATTTAACCATATTATATCTAACGGCGTTGAACAAATTTTCAGATATTCTACTATGTCAACGAGTAATTCACATTAACACGGGGTACAAAACAACAATCAAAATTAAAGCAACATTAATTTTAAAACGCTTGATGCAACGAATATTTTTTTTTGTTTGTTTTTACTAATTGATCCCCGACCTCAATTCTTTTACTTAATGAGTGCGTTGCGCAAAAATAATGGCCTTACTCAGGAAAAAAAATCTTCCAGTTCTATCGTCTCCAAAATCAATTTCGTTTTTTGTTAAAATTTAAATATCGTGTCAATTGCGAGTAAAAAGATAATGCACTCACAGGACCACATATATGATTATTTTTAGTATTCAATATCATTATATTTCAACGGATTTTTGTTAATTTTTTTACGATTTTTTGGTATTTATATACTCTTGTTGCAACACAAACCTCGACCGCCCAGTCTAACGAAGCAGGACCACAAACGATAGCAGGACAGCCTCGACTCAAATTGGGCTGCGTAATTTCACTACTTACGCCCCCTATACGTACAGTTCAACGCACGGACTTCTTTGAATTGCCGGCAATGACTATCATCGAGCGCGGTGTTGCCCGATCAGGTAAAAGGCGGATGCAATGCGCGTATGCGTGGTGAGGAGCACCCAGACCTACCGGACACAAACTTCGTACCGCCCGACCGAATACTTCACAGCGACGAAGAACCGGCCGTCCTACTGTGACGGTGTGAACGGTCATCTCATCACAAAAAGAGAGTGCCCGATTTCCTGTGGAACGCAAGCCCACTCAATTTTCATAGTGTCCATTACGAAAATTACAAGTTGTTTAGAAAATAAATAAAAACGTTATTTTTATTATTAAAAAACATATCCATCCAGAGCTATGATTTTAGTGTCATTACTTATATTCTCCATCCATTCCAGTTCATTTAGTAATATTTTTTAGAATGGTCATAATAATATAATGTGAATGAACAACCCATCACCTCTCATAGCCTTTCGAATAACAATATAGTATAAAATGAAATACTAATTATGAAGCGATAAAAATTCTTGGAAACTTGGATAGCAAAAATACGTACATATTTACTTTTCAAAAGTCACGAGGATTCGTTGGCATTTATTTCTAACTTCTTCAAGTGAGCTATAACAATAAATTAATACGTTACATAACACATTTTTTTTTACATAAGACAATAATAAATTTCGGTGTACATTACCAAGTCAAGTTACTATACTTACTCGTAATTACAAAAAGAAATGATATATTGCGAATATTTTATTGACTTTGCTAAAAATAATTAAATAAGAAATAAGCACGGGAATTTATTTATTAATATTTGTATGCAACTGATAATAACTATAATTCAATCAAATTACTTTAATTACACCGAACCGAATCAAGATGCACCAAAATATTTCAACGAGATATAACCTCAAAATTAACTATTTTAACATTTTCGATTTTATTTTTGTATGACATAGAAAAATGTGTTATGTAATGTATTAATTTATTGTTATAAATCACCTGAAGAAGTTGGAAATAAATGCCAATAAAACATTGTGACATATAAAAACTAAACATCTACGTATTTTTGTTATCAAGTTCCGACGAATTTTTATCATAATTATGAACATGGATGAGGCACTGAATGCAAACTAATTACGAAATTTGAAAATGTTGAAATCTTGCCAAAATAAAGGAGACCGACCACGGCCGCCGACCGACTTTGATTCTAGCCGGGTGTTGCCGTTTTCAGGGGCCGCCCAGCGACGCGAGCGCGCGGCGTGCGCTGAGGGCGCGCCATCCCGCCCGATCTTACGTGGAGGTGAGGGCGTAATTATTTTTCCACGAGAAACAGTATAAAATTGTGTGAAAATTGGGTTAAATTAAGTAAAACATGTTTTACCACCAAGCTACATGATAATATTTATCGAAGTATTGAGTTTGTGTGTGAGCAACAACGGCTTAGAGCGGCTTAATCAACGAAGCTGAAGGAACAGGTGATTTTACTGAAAATCTCATGAATAAATTGATTCCAGTAGTCACTCGTGAGGTCGTACGAATCCCCGTGGAGTGAATTAAAAAGAATATTCTTTCAAGAATGTCAGTGGTTGCTATTTATATATTATATTGTCCGATTTTCTCACTGTTATTCTAGACTACGTTTCTAGTAGTCTAGATTTACTTTTATTATATTACGTTTACTAGTCTTTCTTAGTCGAACAGTGAAAATTAATCGAACTATGTTTTTTTTTTTATAAATGCAACGTAGTCAAGCACAGATTAATGTACTTCCACAAAAAAATATTTAAAAAAATCTCAGATTGGAGATACAAGCCAAATCTTACGACATCTTATCAAATCAAACTCCAAAATCGCCTTAGGTAATTAGAGGATGCCCCCGAGTGCGTTTATGATTAAAAAAGCGGTGTACGGCGTGCGCGCGTGCGTGAGTGGCGGGTGCTGGCGCGCCGCCACTGCATCGCGGCCGCGCGCCGGCCCGACCCCAGCCAAATCATTGCACCGCAGCATCGGGCAGAACCGAGATCGCTTCAATGTCACACGCCAATGTCGCACGGCCACTGTCGAGGCGGTGGGCGATAGTTACGTACTTCACCAATTGTTTTTGGGTTTACGAATTCGCGTCTGCCACAGGAATCGACTGAAGCGATCATAAACACAATAGAAAACCTACGTAGCGATGGAAACATATTTTTTAAGGTTTCTTATCCAGAGAGTACCGAACGCTTTATTACTAATGCTCCGCTGTCTGTCCGTCCGTCTGTTTGCTCGTCCGTCACAAGGCTTATCTATTATTTTATGTATTCTTATCTACCATTCAAAAACAATAGACAAGAAATTATAGATTTTTAGATAATTGTTAAATAATTTAAAAATACATACCGGTATCTTGTTACCAAGTTATTTACGGATGTAGTTATTATGTATTAGTTAGACGATGTATTACTTTTACTAATCTTTACGAATAATCACATATTGCTAATGCACCTCTTTTGTGTTTTACTAAACTATTTTTTTAATGTGTAGTGTTAAATTTTGTACACTGGTACGGAAACCTTCGTGTGTGAGCTCAATTCACACTTGACCAATAACTAAAATATATTTAGTGGATTCAGAAATATTTCATTGCATTAAGTGCAGCGAATGCTGCGGTCGAACTAATTAATTTTTACTGCACACGCAGAACAATTGCAAGCATTATAATTGTTATAGATGAGTATGTACGTGCCGCACACCACACCAGTTTACGTTTCCTACTTAGTTAGATGAAGAGCCGACGCGAACATTGCGCCTGCGCACCGTGGCGTGCAGAAGCGTCCGGCGGCGCGATTGGATAACTAGGGAGGGACTGCAGCCCCTCACACGACCGCATCTAGGCCAAATGCCATCGCGCGACCTATAAAATCTATTAATATTTCTACAAGTCAAAACCATTAGACGTAGATTTCGACCGTTATAGAAAAATTTCAGACATGGAAATCAAGAAAACGAAAATGAAATATAGCACAAGATCGGCTAAGGGCACGGTGCCAGAAAAAGAAGAAAACGAATGCCGAACCTTAAAGCTGCCCGCGATGTAAGCCCTAAACGAGTCTACTGAAACGAGTATATATGACCTAGTATCAAAATATATGACCTATAATCAAAATATAGTTTTCGAACTGACGTATACTATACACTGTGCATATTTGTCCTCGCACAATAAAAAAATATTTTAATATTTAACTTCATGAAATTTTTCACTAGTTTTTTTGAACTTAGAATGCTTAGTAGATAGCATACATTAAAGACCTATCGAAATATATCGATGTATTTTACTATACATTGACGAAGTTCGAGACGGTACTGTGCGCATTAAGTGTATTGTTACCACATTATTACATTGGGCGATAATCCTGTAAATATTTTATAAGTTTATAAATAATTAAAAAAAAACTGTAATGAGCTACAAATCAGACAATGGGCGGGGTAATGGATGAAGGCGTTCGTCGAAGACACCCTCCCCGCTATCGTCCACAGCTCGCTAATCGTGCGTGATGACAACAATTACGCGTAGCGGTTTAAATACGGGTTCTCCTTAGGTTCTTTCACTTCTGTAGAATCCATTTCGGTTTAGCCTGACACAAAAAAAACATTATCAGAAAAAATGTTCCCCATAGCCGTATTAAAATTCGTCGCATTTCAAAGCTCGAGTACATATGATGAAAGCAGTAAAGGTCAATATTGACAGGGTTTCGGGCGAGCTTTCATTAGCATAGGTGCGTGAGGTCGCGGGCCGAGCCCCCGGGCGGTCCGGAGCCCCGACCAATGTTTGTCGACGCATGTATGAATTTCTAAAACGGTTTAACCAGATCCTGCGCTCCACGCGGTATATTATAATTTATATCCCGATAATACGCCCAAAATGTGGTCGCTCATTTTGTGTTCAGCGAACCACATCCTTTCATAAATACGCCGGTGGCTCGGTTGTCAAAAGCGTCAACTTGGAACGGGAATGTACCGGGTTTGATGCGAATCGGCTAATTAGCTGTGAACCTAAATCAAAGTGAACCACTCGCCCCTTGCCTCAATAAGGACGTTGAGTCGGATGTATTGGTCGTCACGGGTCCAACGTGGAGGCCTTAAACTTGTCCCTTAATCTGAAAGAAAAAGTTGTGGAGGGATATAATATGCCTCCACTGTGACATCATAGAAACCTGCCACAATATTCCATAGGTGTGTACCGTATGTCCACTTTATGACGGTCCAATCGATTGGACGTCCAATGTCAGAGACGTTCGTTTGTTGTAATTCAATCTATATTATTTATACGATAATTAATACTCTTCAGTATTCAAAAATACTGAAAGATATCGCTCTGATCACGTACAAAGTGTGGTGTACAATATTTTGTTTGCTTAATTACGCGCTTCTATGTAAATTTTACTAGGTTCTTGCACCCACCCACTTTAAGTCGGTAATCTTATCTATTTATTAGTCTTAGTGAAAATTTAATACATATACCTACCTAAAAACAGAGAACTGAACTTTGCTATGTAGTGGTATGGCATAAGATAAGGACAGTCTGATCGAGCACTTCATAAATATTTAAGAACGTACACGGTAACGCAATAATCTTGAAAAATATATGCGTTCCACCTGACAACAGAATACAAAAGAAAATCATAATGTTTGATACAGCGTAGGTGAAACCATATTGTAACAATTTACCTGCTGGAGTGATCCTGAAAGTTGCCCCCGTCGAGCAGGCGCACCTTCGCGAACAACACGGCCGACACGAACGGCACCGCCGTCAGCTCCTCGAGGCAGCACTGCACGCCGAACTTGTAGCGCTTCTTCTTCGTCATGAACGCCATACTGCCGCCGCTCGCAGCATGCCCCGCGTCGCGCCCCGCACCCCGCACCGCGCACCGCTACACTACACCATCCCGACACCGGGCGCGTCCGCGTCACTGCACTTCGACGACACTGAACACTCACTCCGGAGGATTATCACAGTGTAGAGCACCGGTCTTCTAGGTGAGCACTCGACCAGTCGAAGCGGATAATTTTAATATGATATAGATCGCTAATTTGGCATCGGGAGAACTTCGTTTTCGCTCACGATCCGCGAGATGACAGCCGTTGCCGGAGACGCCGACCTGCGGACAGAAGACAAACTCGTCAGACGATCGTACGAGCGCATCGCGGCCGCTCGGCCACGTCTGCAACACTGTGACGACATTTTATCGCTAACGGCCGCCGGACGACGCACGGGCGCGATCGATAAGGTCGTTACGAAACCTTATTAGAATAGGCGCGATATGCGCGCCCTAATCCAGATCGAGTCTGATGTCCGGATGCGGCCCCGATGAAACCTTCTAAATGAGGTAAAGGAGCAAATTGGAAAATTTAAGGCAACCAAAAATACGTTACAGTAAGTATTGTACAGCGACCACCTTAGTCATATCTTCACTACAGCGTTCGAGAAAAACAAAAGGCAACAAACATTAGAAACGCAGTCGAAGGCCGACAACTCCATTTTCAACTAGTATATGTCAGGAACGGCTTCCGGCTACGACTCTAACGCTATTAGGGGAGTTGTAATCGCACCGGATCTGTAGCTGAAGCGCGGTAGCTGTACGTGGTCGATATTAAAGATTTACCGAATCAGTCATCTACATGAGAGCTTAAAAAGTAATAGCATCGAAATAGAAAAGCATATTAGTATTCCTACATACACAAAATGATCAAACGAATTGGCTTCGTAGTAGGCGTGGCGTACGACATTGGCTTCGCCGCCGTGCAGATGTTCGCCACGTGTCCCTATTCTTTCTCTTTCTGTCGTCAACCAGTGTCTTTATTCTTTCTGTTTCTTTCGCTTCAGTTAAGAAATAACAGTGATATTGAAAATACATCTAAAAAAGACAATAATAAGGTCCTTTGTAAGAGATTTATTTGGTTTAAAAATGTCGTATATCCTCATTTACATTTGTGTGAGTTATGTGCCACGCATGAACGTAAAATTGTTCAACGTTATTATAATTCTATACTTTTCTGTTTCGATGAGTAATAGCAATATTAAAAATTGAATTCAACTGGTTACACTTCGTCGTTGTGACGTCATTTTCGAAGACGGTCGCTTGCATCACGTATATTTAGCAACAAAAAATGGAGCTGCTCGTTTTCTAGAATTTCAAACAATGTCATAGCTCAGCAGAATTTCACTTAAGTTCAAATTGCTTTTGGCGACGAAACACCAAGCAGACGACAAATAATAAAAATATTAATGCCGGCTCCAAATGATCAAAATATGCAGATTTTTAGAATACACAATGAGATACGGGAACATTTAAGTACCGGCGGTCGGTAGGAGTCAGATACTACAATCCTACGCAAACATTTGGATACCTGTGCTCGCTGAGAATGTCATGTAATTCAAACTCGGCTTTTCATCGAGTTACAAAACGAAATTTTTAACTCGATGCAAAGCCACGCTTATCGAATTCGCAGAAGGGTCGTGAAATCGGTTATGAAGCATAGTGATGGCGCAACGTGGATTTACAACCACGGCCACGAGCGCAGCAGCAATCGACCACTTACTGTTTTGAAACGAGCCGAACCTGGCCAGAGACGGCGCCTCGTTTTTGAGAACTGAACAAATGATTACTGTCGCTTTGGGGATTCGTAGTGCCGCCCACGCAAAGTGAAGCAAGATCATTTGCTTGCTGTAGCTTATTAAGGGATTCCATAAAATAACCCTAAACGGAGGACGTAGCGTTTAGTTATTTTTTTTTTTTGCAATATTTTATTCGCAAGCTCTTCTGAGGCGAAATTTTGTGAATATTATAGCTCTCAAACGGCAAGACCGCCTAATGACATTTTGAAGGCGACAAATGTAGAATTCATGAGCCAACCTCTATAGATTTGTCTTAACAACTTGTATCTTCTTCCTATTTCTAAAGTTAATGTAAGAATCAAGTACGTGATTTTCATCACCTCAAGAGACTGTCGAGGAGTATGGAAACATGCTTGTAAAGAATGAAAGAAACATTACTAAAACTGTCTTATTGCTGCTCACGGAGAATATAATCACATATATATATATATATATATATATATATATATATATATATATATATATATAAACAATCAATTGATTTAGGCTATTGAAAGTGTTTTTTCTTATTAATTCCGGACACTTTCTGAGTGATTCCTGTAAGCATGTGCCATAACTTTTTTGCTTGTTTCTAAGTTTGTTCGCTTTTGCGCAAGCGGGTTATTCTTATAATTAAACAACTTGTTATTGTACTTATTAGTGTCAAGATTAAATTAAAATCCCGGACAATTTTAAATATTACTTTATGATTTAAAGAAATTTATTGTATCTCAAATTATAAACATACATATTTATAATGTACTCGTAGATACCCTTCATAGGATATCTAGTATACACATCAAAATTGTTTATTTTTTTATAGAGAAACTGATAAATAAGAGCCTTATAAATCATATTTTTTGAGAAAAACAATTTGATATGACGACCTTGAAATCTTCTAAAGTAATCTAAAGAACAGTCACCCCTATCTAAACAGAGTTTATTGCTTTTTAAGGTTCCGATCCAACAGACGTATATTGAACCTTCCGAAAACGTGGCCGTCCGTCCGGCTGTCACTCGCTCTATATGAGTCACAACACTTTGTCAAAACTACAAGACATAATGTATTGCAAGTTATTGTATGTGCGTATATGTGTATTTTGTATAAACCGCTACTTAGTTTGGTAGTTAAATAATAAAAAATCAATATTTCTAGGAGGGCACTCCATACATTTAACAGGAGCTTATAATTTTTTTATTCGTGGCACATATTTCGACATTTTTTTAAACATTTTAAGGTTTCTAAGCAATTTTTCTGATTACTTGAATAATTTTAGAAATAGTCGCTCCGAAATTAGCAGAAATTGTGCCCCCCCCTTTATTTCCTAAACCGTATATTTAAAAAACATGAAAAAGTAACAAAGGTAACGCTTAACTTTCAACAGAAATTATTTCAAACATGACCGGATATACTGTTTTTGAGTTATCGTCGTAAAATTGCGCTTCTCAACAAAAAGACGTAAGTGCCATGAAGATACGCTCTTTTGCTGATGCACTTAGTTTGCATTAGTTCTTGTAACTATTAATTCTGTGCGGAAAACACGGAAAAAGTGTAACAATGTACTTTTTTTACTTGTAGTGCATTTCTTAATAATGGCTTCGGAACCCTATAACGAGCATGATCTGACCCGCTTGGCCAGTTTTATATTTTTCTTTTGTTTGTTAGCCGCCATATATGTTTTCGTTGTTATGTCCCGAATAACAAACTTTCCGTTATGTGTGTTAATAAACAGGTGATAAAGTTGTGCGTGAATCACGTGATTACAAATCATATCAATTACTTATCTGAGGTGAATTATCATATCTGCTTACGTGAAAACGCAATTACGATAAAGTTTGTAGGTGACAAATAATATTAGTTCCGTTACATACAAAGCATAGATTAATTACTCGTGTGTCACGCAATGTGTAATGTAATTAACGAAAAAGGAACAAGTGTGCCACAACGAACGGCCGACGTACACCCCGGCGGCCCGCTCGTCCGCGCACCTCCCGCGCCGCTGGCTCACCTCTCGTACGTCTTTAGCGGAATAGTTCACCTGGTCAATAAAACGTCTGGTGTTTCACAACTACAGGAATAGCGTCAACGACCGGTATCGGCAGCGATTTCGTGCAGTAAAAAGCGTCCGTACAGAAACATTGCGCAATTAGACGGTTCCACAAGATCGAGTCGCAGCTGCGCTCGCTCGCTGTCACCGAAGTGGGGCGAGGAGGAACGGCCGCTCGAACTGGGCGCACACGGGGGTGCGCGGAGGACGCGCGGCGCGCCGGCCCGCGCCTCGGCCTCCGCAGCCGGACCGACCGCGGTCGCGTTTACTTCTAATAAAACACTAGCAGAAGCGCTTCGAGTCCCGCAGCCTTCCGTTCGTCCGCGACGGGCGCGCCGGGTGCTGCGGCGCGCGGACGTCCGCCGGAAAAGGCGCTCGCTGGGCGTTCAAACCGAGGAAAATTTTCTTCAGTACGAGCGAACTGCTCCGTAAACGATCCAGTCGACCGCGATAAAAGGCCGTTTCGTTTTATCTTTTATGAAAATTGGCAAGGGCGCGGCCGGCGCTCGCGCGTTACTCCGCGATTCGGAGCAATTACACGTTATTCCCTTCGTACACCCGACAAGGCACGTCGCGGCGGAAACGACTGCGCTTATACTTGTTGTTCGGTTTTAATATAAAATCTCTCAAAACCAAGACTCCGAAAGGCCCGGAGCGCTAAATGGAGTTAACCGGGAGATGGACGTGGAGCAGCCGTAGAAATCGTGATTTCCTCGACATCGCTTCTAATAAGCCGATTTTCTGTGTCGTAACGGCGCCGTCGCCGCGCTCGTGACCGGCGCGGCGCGGCCCTCGGCCGATTAATCCGGCGCGGACGGTTTTGTTGTACGCTCCTGTTTACGCTAACGCGAATTAATACTCACCGTCGTCTCTATTATTTCAAATCGTGCACTCTATTTTAAATAGCGATTGAAGAAATTAGAAATAACGAAGTTATACGAAACGATTACATTTTATTACTGAGAGCATTACAATCATTTTTTTATTACTTAACAACATATATTTTTGAAAATTTAATACTAGTACATATGGTTTTGAGACCGAGCCGTAGGCGAAATAATTTATAGGTTTGAATATTAAAAACTTAAACAGATGGACTATTTAAAATAGCCCGGCGCGGCGACCGCGGCCACGATCGATCGGCCGCGGTCGCCGCGCGCGTCCGACGCGCCTACGTCACGCCGAATCATCGCATCAGGTGAACTCGCCGCGCGGAGAAAAACCCGAGTGCGTAATATTGCACACGGACTGTATCGCCAAGCGTCGAGAATTTTCTCACAAACTAGACGATCGTATTTCCCATTCTCATATCTACTGCGAGTCCGAAAATGAAGTCAGTATAATCGAGTCCCTTCCGTACCCGGAACAAGGGAAAGGCGTACTGTAATCGCCACGCTAGGCAGATAAAGCACAATACTCCGATACAATTCTGTTTCATACTGAGGGATGTCGTACTAAGCGCGCGCGCGCGCTGTCACGCGCCAGTTACACCCATCGACGGCGACACTAGCGGCTTAATGACCTTACCGAGGCACGAAGCGAATGATTTCATTTACCTTTAAAAACTTATCTCGCCATCTCCTAATTCGTAAGCAACACGCTAACCACTCGGCCTACCAGACATTGCAATCTATTAGATTCAACCTATTGCGCATTTTTATTTATTTATAAGTTATATTCGAAACATGTACATGCACCATATACATTAGCAATACTTGAAAAGCAAAAATAAAAAGTAACGTATGTAAACACACACGCACACACACATATATGATATACTTCAAACTTGTTACTTCACAAGCGATCCTTGAGAGAGTATTAGGAGGCTTAAAGCGGTACAATGCACTAAACGACATGACGCTAGCCCGAGCGCCGACGACGCGGACGCAGTTACGGGCGCGGCCCGTGCGGCGCGCTCGCGGCTCGGGCGGCCACGCCGGTCACGCCGGGCTAATTACAGAGTTATCTCTGTTAACGAGCGCGACGATTCGGCGTTAGTAAACGACGATGATAAAATACCATTCCGATTTGCGTCATAGGAGACCAGTGAAGATAATCAAGTTCGAGAGAACCGCGATGGGACCTCTCGCCAAGAAAAACTCGACGAGGGAACGTACACTCGTGACGCTGTTTTATAAAAATGGAAATTGGCTAAACGGCCACTGTTCAGAAAAAAATATTAGGTAGAACTGAGTACACAACAGATTCATATTCTAACATATTGATAGTAATGTCAAAAAATAGTACATACTAGGGCCTTTACCACGACCCACTTTTAAATTCGCTTTTAACAAAAAGTTACTTCTTACTAAATTAAATTTTGACTAGATAATTTTTCGTCAAAACCGTATTTCAAAAGTGCTGAAAGAGGTATTAATAAATTAATTTAAGTAAATAGTTTATCAACTATGCGTGAGCGACCTACAAAATGCATCCAAAAATAAACTTAATAGTGGTAAATATTGATTTGACTTACAAAAATAAAACTAAGAAAAATGTTAATGCTGAAATTACTGGGAATATTTTTACGTGCTGTGCATTATTTAGATTAAAATAATATATATATATATATATAAGGAAATTTGTCTGAAGGAATTTCAATACTGAACCAAAAACTTTGTATCGTCCTGATATTTCACGAGCAGAAAAGCTTGTAATTGAATACAAAAATATAAGATACTCCGCCATCCGATATATAGCCGAGAGATTTATAGCGCAGGCCGCCTGCCGCCGACGCAGACGTGCGCCAACACCTGCGACATACACAAGATCGTGACCGACATCCTCATCAGACTCGATCGTTTTTTTGCTGTACACAAAAGAAGTTCCGCCGAAACGACGTCCTCCCCACATTAGTCCGAGCCGCATTCAAGTCGGATGATATTAGTACGAAACAATGAAGGAAGTGAATGCACGGAAAACGACTTGGATACAAGTAGATAGCGATTTATGACGTCATTGAAAAGCGTCCCCGCTGTCGATTTACCTACGCTGACTGGCGGAGAAAATATAGTCGATCACTAGACGGTCCCCGTAGACGAAGAATCGTGACAACGTAAGCGAACGCGGAATTAGTTTACGAGCCGAATAGGGCATTGCCACACACGTGTATATGGTTTATGTCCAGATATCTATGGTCTGTCAAATAGGCCGGGCCGTTGACGAGCCGCGCGCCATGACTGTGGTAACTCGTCATCGACGGAGTAACATTTCGAGCGATACGAATCGAAAAGAACATCAGGTCGGTGCACTCGAGAGCCGACTTCGGCGGAGTGCGCCGCGAGTGACGGCCGACGGGGATGGACGGTGCGTTCCATTTTCACTTCACAATCACATTTTTATTTGTTTACTTTATTCGCGGCGCCGTGTCCGGATCCTCGTCTGTTTTCCCACTCTGCACCCTCGCTACCGATTTCGCGTCTGTTGATGGGAATTAATATTGAACACCGTCCAGCCGTCGTCCATACCTATTTAGGTTGCGAGTGAAGCAACAGGTTACACAGTTTGAGCGGTGTACGATTAAAGGTAGGATGAGTATTAAAAAAACCGGCTAAATGAGTGTCGGGCCACGCGCAGTGTAGGGTTCCGTAGTTGCCTGTTACGGAATGCGGACTTAGAAGGGTTTTTTGTTTGATACTATCAACCTATTAATTGGTTCACGGTTTAACGTCTAAAACAGACCAACATAGGTGAATGTTAGATAATACCTATAATTTTACATGGTTCATAAACTTATATTTACTACATATTTTACATAATCAATAACGTCATCTAAGCAATTTTCAATGGATCTTGAACGAAATTTTGCTTTTACTGCTGCAAGTACATTTTAAAACCTGAGGGGGCGGAGGGGCGGGGAGACACTTAACTAACAAAAATGAGCATTTTAAAACTTAACATATTGTGAACGGATCCCTAAATCGATAATCCTTCGATCTAATCGAGGTTCCTAGGACCTAAATAGACTTATAACGTTTTAGAATGAACTATTTAAGAATATCTGAGCTAGGCAGCGGATAGACAAACAGAAAGACGAACAAACGAATCGATATGGTGAAACTGTAAGGGTTCTCTGTTAACTACGGACCCCTAAAAATGGCCTTCACCGACAAGACGTCGATGATACTTTGAAAATTCTACGTGGCACTCGACGCACAAACCTATATTAATTCTGCAAGAGCTTAGAATTGAGGAGCAAGCAACACTTTCGCTATATCTCGCGAAAACGGGAGTGAAATATTTAGACCATACCGACTGCTGACAACATAAATAAACTTATGATTGCTGAGAATGTAGAAGGAAAGAGGCCAAAAAACTCTAAAAGAGGGATAGATCATAACGCAAGCGACCGAAGATGCCCGAAAATGTAGCGCTCAGTTTTGCAAAAAAGCGTGAATCGCTCATAGAATGTCTATCGACGGGTTGCACAAAAAGTACTGATGTAATACTTAAATGTACTCCGTAAGATTTGACACTTTGACCATACATTTTTGACAAAACTTACGGATTGTTTTTACACCTTTTATATCAAAAAAACAGGCCAAGTGAGAGTCGGACTCGCGCACCGAGGGTTCCGTACTACAATACGATACCTTCGTGTTCAATACTTAAAAGAAATTATATCCATTCATTCATTTGCAGATTCTTAGCACGAGCACTCCTAAAACTTGGTCGATTTTTATTAATTATTTTCTTTAAGTCTGCACTATGATCAAGCAATGCTTGACGCTTATATATGTTAGTGCTTTTACGATAGAGCAAAAATAAAAGAAATAAGTCTGCACTCACGTAAGTACTCGAGTGCGAGTTTATACTAGACATTGAAACAAATCGAAACGAAGCAAACTATAGACATAGGTTTTCCCGTAATCTATAAGTAAAGAACTACATTCTGTATTTTTCCAAATTTTCGGCGTAGCACTTACGGAGATAAGGAGGAATGGTAAATTTTCATCTATTTTCTTAAAAAAACTTTAAACAATCTATTTTAAAATTATAAAAAAATGTATATATTCGAGATCCTCACCATAAGCACTTTCATTTGATGGCACATAATACAGGTTGCAAAACTTTATTTTTTTATTTTCTAATATACCCCCAAAAGTTGAAAACCATTTTAAAAATTTATCTATTTACGTTACACATCCGTGTTTGGGTCACAGCCATATATGTGTACTAAATGTCAAATAAATCGGTTCAGTAGATTCAGTGCAAATCGGCTGAGACAGACGGACATACAGACAGGCAGAAAGCCACACGAGAGCAAATAAGAGTTTCTTTTTTCCCCTTTTGTAGGTACGGAACCCTAAAAATATAATCGTTGAGATCTATGAAGATCACCTTTACGATCTCGGAACTAAATTTCCCTGCACATCTTTAAAACAGACTGTGATGATATATATAATTCGAGACACTTTAAATTACACAACAAAGGAGTTATTATCGAGATCTACTCCTCGAAATTACTATTGTGAACGCGCACAAAGAACGCGCCCGGGCCTACGAAAACTCCAAACAATTGTTCTCGAATCTGGAAGCTTCACATAAATATTAACCACTGACAAGTAGGTATAGACAATCTTTCCTCGAAATATACTAGGTATGGAAACGGCTTTGTTGTCATTTTATTTTAAACATGATGTCAACGTAATCTGTTTGTCTTCGTATTTACGAAGACAAACAGATCATTAGCTGTACGGTATCTTCGCTGTATTGACAGAACTTCGTCGGTCACGCCAGACAGTGATCATAAAAATTCACCACGAGCCATATGACACAAAAGATATTAGTACATAACTGAATTAGATATTGTAACAGTCGAAAAAGAAATAGTTGCGAGTCTTGTTTCGATTCGTCATAAGTAAACACCGCCCACGGCCCTACGACAGAGGGAGGCGTTAGAAGTTCATGAACTTTATAGTACTCCCATACTATAAACTTCATTAACTATGTGCTAATTTATAGCATCTTTACCGCAACTTAAATTACTCTGGTGAGACTCGTAAAATTAAATTTAATTTACTCCTATATATATAATAATAATTTAATTGTACATTTGTACAATTGATGTACACAAGAATAGGAAAATTGAACTTTAAACTACAATATTTCCTGTCCGTCCACAGCTTATATATTTTGATTACAACTAAGTTTGGTAGAGAAGTATAGACACTAATCCAAGGAAGAACACCGGGTGTAATCACAACCATCATACCATCTCTACCTCGGGCACGTCATTTGCCAAAAGTTAAGTTCATTGGATACAGTGGTTACTATTATCATTGCATCAGTTGCTTGCCGGGGGGTAGATTCTAACCTAAAGAAGAAAATAATATGAATGACTATCACTATTTTTATATCGCCTATGCCGGAAATTCAAACCACTTATATGTTGAAATTTGACAGAAAAATATATGTGGATTCAAGTAAGAGCATAAGATTGAAATTAGTGCCATCATCATCAGTTTGACATGTCGCCAGAAATCACTTAGGTCATCTATTAAAATCACGACCGTTTTAAAGCAAAGGAAGAACAAAGGATATGAATAATGTACGTTTTCACGGTTAATCTAACGAAACGACATGAGTAATATTTGATGAAGAGGTAACATAAAGCCCGAAGGAGGGCATAAGGATAACATATCTTTGTAATATTTTGCATCAATACGAAAAAAGGTAGTAGACAATCAATAATAAAAAAAGAAATAAAGATAATGATAACAAACGAATCTGAATGTTCTCATAAAGTTATCGATCGACAACGGAACCGAGACTGTGGTCGAAATCGAATCGAAGCGTTGATCAAGAAAGAGACCGAAACCGCAACTGGTATTGGGACCAGAAGTGGGGTCACGGTATCGAGTTCGTTTCGGAACACCGAATAAGAACTCGATTCCAATATGTTGGTTACTAACTCTGTCTCTATGGTATTTCTATCCCATCAGATAAAAATGTATTATGAAACCGAGAGTGAGATCGGGAACGGAATTGAGCGACATAAGAGCAACGTTAGGCCGGGTTTGGCTTTACGGTAGGACTGACGTTATTGCGTAAGAACTATGTTCCTGTCCACACAGTCCATGAACAATGACGAAATACATATAATTAAGTCGTCTGTATAAATTATATCATCTGAGGTTTTTGGAACGAAGTTCCTTACGGCGGACTTGGAGGAGATAAAGATTTTGCTGCGCGACCGAACTGAAAAAAATGTGATAGTAAAACCGTAAGAAAAAGTCCGTGGAATAAAACCGTTAAATGAGACGTGCGCAGGCGCGACAGTCGTATACACAAGCGAGTAGTGTATAATACCTCATTTTACTCGTGAGTAGTCACGTTTATTTATAAATATAAAATATTTTACATTGGTTAATATTGTGTACATACTAAAATCTTTGTAAGGTTTTCTAGGTTATCTTTCTTGCTGTTTTGAGGGTCATACGGAAAACTTGAGAAAGAAACTACGAAACTTCATAGAGATAACATATATATATATATATATATATATTCTATGAAGTTTCGTACATGTGTGCGTGCGTGCGTGCGTGCGTGCGTGCGTGCGTGCGTGCGTGTGTGTGTGTGTGTGTGTGCGTGTGAATATTACTTTTTAAAAGTTAATTCTGTCCTAAATATATATTACATGTAATTAGTATTAATAACTCTATTTATATTTAATCATTTTTTGCAAATTGTGTCGATTCTATAAAAGCCGAAGGAACTTCGTTCCTACCTGGTGTCCCACGACACCACATTGTCTTTTTTATTTTAATTGCGATAAGTGCGATTACCTGTGAAAATGTCTTGCATTACCATTAGTAACAGTCAAAAAACAATTTCCTGAAAAACTTCTTAAGACGACTTGCACTTGAGTACATACAGGTGATAAGGTCTTTATCTACTGGTAGAACATCCACTTTCGTCATAAATACTGTTGTTACATTTGACACAAGCAAAAAGAATATTTTCGCTTTATACTCTGCAATCTATAGCAAATACATAAAGTGATATTCACGTGGAAAAGTATTTGAACAGAAGCATTTTTGGTAATATTTTACATCGTTCTGCTTTTTTATTACAATCAACAAACTACAAATTGTACTAAATTGCATAATTATAATTTTTTTCTCAATCATAAAAAAAACTAATACAATAGACACTCATTCATCTCCTCAATTAAATCCGTGGCACTTTTTTTTCCTAAAATTTTCCTAAACGCCTTCTGTGTATGCGCTAATTAGATTACGTATGAACATAGAAAGTGCCGAGAGCGCTCTGAGGCCGCACGGCGCAGGCGCCGCCGCTGCCGCTAGCCGCATCGGATCGTCGACCTTTCTTCGCTGGACATTACCTTGTCGCGTTGACTAATATTATTTGCACGGTAGACCATACGACTGTCATGATAAGACTGCATTTTGAACGATTATTAGAGCGAGCGTACGTTGGCCTTTGAAATGCGCAGGCGCTCTTCACGTTTCTGTATTGCAAATTCAAACTTTTGTCGATTTGCTACTGCAGATTAATGTTTTATGGTAGCAAGTTTGGCAATTTTTCGTAACGATAACATATTTAAATCGTTTAATTTAAACTAAAAATGCCAAAATAAATGAAATATTGTCTAGAATGAATTGTCTGTATTGATAGAAACAGTATTTTAGTTTTTCTTTTCTTCATTTCAGGTGTTTAGTTTAACGCTTCACTTGAGATATTTACCTAATAAAATAAAATACCTATATTCTGAAATGTTTTGGATATTAAGGTCATAGATTAATTTACTATGAGTACGAGATTTAAAATAATTTATTCGTTGAACTGCGACATATAATATAATCAATTTATGCATAAATGTTTTAGGTGAAGGCTACTTAAATCAAACGAGAATAACTATATATATACTCAAATTGCTCCAAAGTCAACGAGTCGTTTCGCCACTCACATGAGCCACGACATCACATTTTACTTTTGACAAAGCATTGACCTTTTCACTATGTTGAATAGTTATAGGTGTTGTTGCAACAGAATAGGCACAATCTTCCTTGATTACGAGACCATATGCATCGCTATGCATCAATAATCGATAAATGTTCCGCTGCAGGATGTAGGTTCCGTCTAACAATTAGCAGGCCGTTAATTTCAATTAACGGCCTGCTAATTGTTAAAATTGGTTAGTGAAATTCGGTCTAAGTGCAACTTTATAATTCACGTAACTTTTGCGCGTGGACTAAGGCAATTATTATTATAATTGGCCTGGTCTCTGTCTTACTTTTGTACGGAATAAGTTGAAAACCAGTTTTAATTTCGAATTTTCCGGTGGCATTGGTCATCACTCCAAAGTGTCTACATTTTTAGGTGGAAAATAACCACCCTCGGGTTCACAGTTTCGTCACGGCGTCGATTAGATCCGTCGGTTTCCAAAACCCTTTAATTTTCTACAAATTTTCCAGTCTCTGAAGAACACTTCTATTTGTTAAAGTGGTCAATAAGTATACATTATAAGTCTTTCTTTTTTGAAAACCCTTCGGTGTATCGGGACTTATCCCTTTCAGTCATTGCGACTGGCTGAAGGTCGAGCGATGATGATGAGATGATGGTTAAGATTTATCATTATTTGTTTTTATTGAATATTAAAATTATTCCACTTGAAACAATATCGTCCGAATTATAGGTGTGAAGTACATTTCTGGACACACACGCACACGCACACAGATGCACGCGCGCACGCACGCATACACACGCATACACACACACACACACGCATACACACACGCGCACTTACACACATACACATATTTTAAACACACCCCTTTGGCGAAAAGGCGTGATCCAGCTCTTCGGGGTGGCAGTTCAGGTTAGCTATTAGTCTGTATTAGTTACGTAGAGTGGACGCGACACACGCCGCCAACCGGTCCTGTTGGTGTGTCGAACTCGTCACACACCGGGCGGTGCAGTTCGCCGCGACCTGCGACAGCGCCGTCTTTCGAGTGTTTCTATTTTTAAATCTTTATGGATATCTACATAGTTGAATGCTTAAAATTCAAAGGTTTGCCGTGACATGCCTCAAAGAACATTTTCATTATAATTCTCCAAAGAATCGCCCCATGATCATGCTCAAGATTTAATTTAACCGTATGTTAAATACGACTGGCGTCATTCGCGTCAAGTTGGCGAGCGCGCGCACACCCGCGGCGTCGTCGTTTACCCAAGTGCGCGCAGACAATCGGCAGTAATGAACACCTGTGGCGCCCGCGCCCGCGCCGGTCCGCTCCGGTGTCCATTCCTCACAGTAGCCAGGGCGACCGCGCGCGCTGTCGCCTCAGTCTCATGAGATATGTATAAGCATACATTTTATTGTACACTGCCGTTGAACTATGTCGACTGCACAGTAACGGTGAAAAGGCCAAAAATACACCACGTGAAAACATAAATTACACATTAAAACTTTAAATTGGGAAAAATATGCGGCACCGATCGACATCGGGACCGTACAGGACTATAGCGAATACGAGAGTAATCTCGACTGTCTCGCTCTAACATACGCGCGTATGTATTTTTTTCTCTTGCATCTCCGATTGCTAACGGTAGTACTTAGTTTATGCATATCACCGAAATAATCGTTATCAAGACAAATAGCGACAGCATTTCTGTTTGTTTCGTGTCTACTCGGTTCTGTTCTCGATGTTCTATTACCAAATAAAAAATTAACAGATTTACACAGAATTTTTTTAATTGTGAGTACGACGTACAGTACAACGCATGAAACTTTGCCGCTCTGGATTTCCTACGAATGATGTAATGAGCAGGTTTAACACTTCCCGACTCTTCCTTCTTCTCCCCCCGAGAGTCAATTTTACGCCATTGCGACGCTTTCGTGACTAACTTCACAGCGGCAGATTTCCGTGCGTTGTACTGCTGCACACGGACCTGCCGCAGGACATTCTACCTTCCTTTGTTTGGAGCGATCGGGTGAAATTACACGATTTTATATAAACAAACTGATTCAGTTAAATATATTAAATTATCTAATACTGATTGAACCGGCGTAGTTGTGAGCGTGACCAGGATCGGTTCACGTGGCGGGTGTGCCGCAGACCGGTGCATGCGGCGCCCGCTGTCGTCGCTGAGCGGCGCCCTGGCTTATCACCTCGCGCCCCACTCGCTGCTATGCGTTACTAATTAATATAGACAAAACAACGTAGTCCATTTTACTGTAAACAACTGCAAAGAATGAACGTTAACGTACTCGTTCCTTACACGACCACGCGAGAGTCGATGTCCCGAATTCAGTTACTTATGTTAGAGTTGGTGATTGGTATTAGGCATATTTCTTAAAGGACATCCTAATATGAAATAAATGCAAACCAAGTTGGTGGCATATTAAACATGGAGCCACGAGGGATATACAAGGATCGTAACACGAAGAGCTGAGTGCTCTTCCTACCCTTCCGGGAAAGAGGCGTAACTATATAAGAAAAATGTGGTAGCGTCGGGCGCGACTCTCGTCTTGTCTAGCGCCCCCTGCATTAGGGCTCCTCTCCAGCACGGGGCGTCTTCGTGCCAGCTAGCCCGACGGGTATTAGTAATTCTCATTTTCATCCGCACATACTCTGGAAAAACACTCAATGCTTTTCTATTGTTTCATGTGATATTTTTATTTCTCTTTTATATGTAATCCGCGATCAAAGTGGTACCGATTTGATTTGAAGTTTCACGAATTAAATTAACGAATTTAAGTGGAATTCTTGAAATCTTCTTTTTTGATGTCTTTTTTTTAGCTTTCTCTTAGACCGATGACGATATTAAGCTTTAAGTTTTATTTGAGTGAACGATAATATTAGATGCCTTCATTGCAACTTTTAACGAGTTTAAAAGGCTCCGATTCGGGGAAAAAATGAAGGAAGCGTGTTTACGCATGTAAGTTATACTTTGCGCGAATAAGCAATACAAAACGCAATAAGTAAATCTTCAAAAATTAGAGTATTAACACTCAATATATGTTATGTTCACACACGTATTGATCACTTTATTGCATTTAACGTCCAACTGAATTAGAAGCCTATAATGTAAGGCCAGCCTTACATTATAGGCTTGAGTGTTAGGGGATCATCATGAAACAGAGCACGAACAACACACTGTCATTTGTAAACTACTCGGGTAACTTCAGACCGATGTATGGTCACGGAGTCACATCAGCGTGCGCGACTTCAGCTACGCCTTGAAAATACCCTCTGATCTGTTTAGCTGACCATAACAAGTATAACTTCAAAAAAAATTATTATTATTTACTTTCATCAAAAGCCCTGTCAATTATGTAATTAACCCAATTATTGAAAGAAGTACTATTATAAAATGAAAAAAAAATCCAATTAAAATTTAGACCACAGTATTTAGTGCTCTACGATTTTTTGTATTACCTTTAAATTGGGGGACGGTAACTATACAGCTTTTGGGACTGAATTAACATCAATCAGAATAAAATCAAGCGATACGCCTGTGGAATACAAATCCTCAACTACTGGATTAAAGACATGTTTGTTGATAAATAATTGATCATGATTGTATTTAATTACCTAAAAGGGAGATTAGAACCTAAATATTTATTGTTGCTAATGAAAGTAAGCAACTTTTCACCTACGAAGATGTCATATCCCCATGAAAAAAGTCGAAACACGCCGAACCAAGCTCAGTTGCCAAGGGAGTAAACATTTAAATTATCGAAATAAGTTTTTATTTGCTAATTCATTTTGTATACATAACACGTTCGCGACTCACCGGTGGCAACTTTTAAACTATTTTACTCCGCCGGGTGACGGTTACGTGTGCATTTAAAATTTAACTCTAATTATTTGCCACGATTACCTCAGAGGAAGGACAATTAAATTAATCTGATGCAGTACTGGATCGTATTTGTTTGTTTACATTATTTTTGTCAGTTTTATAAAACATAGCTGACAGGACAAATATATAAAAAGAAAATAGCGTAACACTTTCAAAATGTCTCTGTAGAATTAATACTCATAAGTTTATCTGGCGATTAATTTCGCGAATACATAAAACATTCTATATGGTATCAAATTTCATAGTTTCACATTTACACTATCGCTCCTCTTACACTAAAAGTCAATGCAAACATAGAATGAACTAAAATGAAATGTAGCGCATTGCACAAAACTGCATAAGTTGTTGCAACAACGACATAATGCACCGGAACCAAAAGTAGCGGTCACGCGCGGCTCGGCGCGGCGGAGCTGGTCCTTCGCGACACCTCGGGGGCGGCCGGTCGTGCACTCGACGAAATTCAAGTGGCTAGTGAGGAACTGTTAAAATGTAATTTGTGAACGCACAGTCCTGACCTTACAATACTGACTCCGTGATAACAAAGCACTATGTGCGTACACACATACCATAAATGAATTAGAAATGGTGATAATGGGCTTTACATGTTCTAATTCAATGAATTTACCACGTAACGAGAAGGGATTAAATGCGAGTATTAATCGTGCAACAAAAGTTCCACAAAAAAAAACGTTAATATTGCAAAAATATAACGCACGAAACACTGTTGCTCTGGATTGCCTGCGAATGATGCGAGTGCGTAGGTTTAACACCCCCGACCCTCCTTTCTTCTCCCCCCCGTATGTCAAAATTTTACGCCACTGTGACGTTTTCGTGCTAACTTCACAGCGGCAGAGCTTCGTGCGTTGTAATGGAAAAGTATCAAATTTTATTTAGATAAGTATAAATGACTAGAAGTTTGTCTTACGCTCCATGTAATATAATTATTGTTATTAATATATATATATATATATATATATATATATATATATATATATATATATATATATATATATATCATATCTATTTTAAATTAATTCGTTTTTTTTGGCCAAATTCAGAGATAAATAGGGGATGGTATTTCATATACACATAATGCATTATCACTAAGCACCGTTCGACTGATAATCATGAAAATAGACATGTATTTGTACTTTTACACGGAGATTTTTGGCTATCCGGTTTATTGTAACTCCCCACGTGGTGCTGCAGCATACCAACTTCCATGCAGTTCCACCGATCACCACGATAATTGGCATTTACTGTATTTGAACAGGGAGAGTGTATTTACCGTTTTCATAACTGTAAAGTAAAAGAATTTTTTTACAATTTTTTTGTAAGAAATATCTTAAAAGTGATCATTTGAAAGGAATCTAGGTAAAAAGAATTTTTAAATGGTATGGAAAAATCAAACGGTACTAATATCAATCGCATTTCATTATTTTGTTGGAATTATTTATTTTGTTTCATTATGTTGGTGGAAATTGACAATGAAAACGATATTTTTGGTTTTATGAATCGGTATCGATGTAGAGAGTGATCGGTAAGAGCATTCGCTACGTCTTCGTCGGTAGCAGAATCAATATTGCACATATGAACGAGAAATGGTATTGAAAGTCGAGATCGGGATCAAATTTGAGAGTGTGACTGAGGTCAAACTCGAGTGTGGGATCAAAATAAGCAACACAACTGGCACTGGATCAACTGAACGGACCAACAACTGAATAGGAACTGACCACATCAAGTGTGATCGCAATTGGAAACAGAAGCAGTACGGAGTCAACAAATCACTCAAGGGCCAATGCGTGCGCTTTTATAAGATCCCGGCTGAAATTCAAAATTTGCCATTTTATGAATTTAAACGTTTCGTTAAAAAAAGTTATGTGGCAAGGGCTATTATACCGTGTCTGCATATTTCAATGAAAAAATAACTCATGGGATGAACTGTTCGGGTATCAGGTTCCTTAATGTTATTTCTAAGTATCGTACTAAATTACAATTATTCAATATTTTGTATCGATGAGTAAAAAAGAGCAAATCTTGAGTTTCTTGCTCATTCTTCTCATGGTGAATCAGCATTTGGAATAGGTAGTAATGTTAATGTCGAAAACAATCATTTACGACGCATTTCAAGTTTAATTTCTGTTACCTACGAAATAAAGCTATTTTTGATTTGATATCAAAATTTAAAACGACACCAGGATCGAGAATGATATCGGAATCCCTTAGGCCAAGACAAGAGCCAGAATTAAAAGCGGGACTGCGAACGGAATTAAGATTGAAAGAAATTGACATCGTAAGCAGGACCGGCATCAGCACGAGAACGGGATAGCAATCGGGATCCAGATTTCGAATAAGCCCATATACAAGACGAAGGAAATCATTTTACGTCCAGTGGGCAGAGCCGCGGGTAAAAGATATGTGTATATTTATTGTTAATGTGAAAGCAGTTTGTTTAGATATTTGTCCTAGAATGACGGTCAAACCGCTGAACCTATTGTAATTTAAATTTTGCATAGAGATAGATTATATTCTGCAATAAGATATTTCTGTACGAATACCAGAGAAATAGTAATTGGAAACATTGGAAACTTTCACACATAGAAAGCTATAGTATCCTCGAATAATGTAGTCTATATTTTATTTTGATATACTAATATTTGGTTCCGGATGCATGCAAATTAGAACCGTGAATAACGGGAATTCGAATTAAAAGCCAAACCACGATCATACTTGAGAGTGGGACCGGTATCAAAATTGAAAACGGGATCGGGGTCGAAACCGAGCGTAGAATCGAGAACAGAATCTAGAGCTAGATTGGGATGGGAAACAGAATCGAGAGCCGGACTAGAATCGGAATCGCAAGCGGAACCGGGACTGAAAACAGGACCAATGTCGAAATCGAGTGTGGACCGAAACCAGAACCCAAAATCGTAATCAGGACCGGAATTGCGATTCAGAACAAGATCGATCAAGCCAAAAGATGAAGGAACATTGTATGTGGCTATGTGCATGTAAACGGAGTTGCAGGTGGAAGCTAGTACAAATATGGTAATGTAATGTCCATGTGAACGACACTGCAGGTGAAAGCTAGTATAAATAATGTATGTTTGTGCAAAATATGCCTTTAACAGGAATAACGGTCAGTAAAATAAAAGAGCATGATAAGTTATTCAAATCTGTCAAGGATCTGTATTTTCGTCAATTTCATACTTATTATTTATTGTAACATTTGTTTTCTCCGTCACACTATTGAGACTTACGTATGAACAAGATAGTTTTATGTGTGTGATACACAGGTCGACAAGGATCGCCCTAGAAAACCCTATGCAAACCAAATTGGGGGCATATCAAAAAGAAACTGGCCAAAAGCATGTGGAACCATGCTCAATGTAGTCAGTTATTACACTTTTTTTCGCGTTTCCCGTATGTAATAAATATAAGCACTTTAGGCGCATATAACTAGAGAAACAAATAGGTATGCTGATTAGTACTCTTACATCAGTGTAAACTAAAAAGCACCAGTAAAAGAGCGTATCTTCATGGCATTTATGTCTTTTAATTTAGAAGCGCAGTTTTTCGATAATAACTCAAAAATGGTATATTCGATCTGTTCAAAATAATTTTCGTTGAAAGTATTTATGAACATTAACCTTTGTGAATTTTTTCATATTTTTTGGACATATGGATTAAAAAATAAAGAAGGGGGCACAATTTATGCCATTTTTGAAGCGATTATTTCCAAAAATATTTACTTATTCAAAAAAAATTGTTCAGAAACCTAAGTGTTTTTAAAAGAATTATCGAAATATATGCCACACGTTGATGTTCGCTGAAAAAAATTTTTTTTCAGCTACTCTTACATGTGTGGACCCCCCCCCCCCTACTTATTTATTTTTGTTATTTAACTACTAAACTAAATAACGGCTGATATAAGACATCTATACTATAAATTTCATCAATATACATCTGGTAGTTTTGATTCACTCTGGGAGTGAAATGCCTGTGACATACGAACGAACGGACGGACGGACGGACATGACGAAACTATAAGGGTTCCGTTTTTGCTATTTTGGCTTGGAAGCCTAAAAACGGCCAAATTTCAGACACCCAAAACTAACGAATCTGCATGAAAAGATTGATAGGTAAAGCAAGAGAGATGTGTAAAAATCATACCATGTGGAAATTTGTAGTCTCTGCCTTCTGGGAAATGAACGTGAGTTTATAAAAAAAACAGATTGTTTTAAATTTTGTTGCATATGAAGGCCGCTATGTGGCCACATTAGAGTGGTGCAAGAAATCCGACTTTTTTCCAGAGTCTCTTATAGAAACAATTAATTTCTAATAAGAATTTAAATATTGATTTATCATGTTTTAAAAGCCCTCTCCCAATATTACACTCAAAAAAAATTTTATAGTCACGCAATTTTTTTAATAATTTAAAAAACGTAATTTTCAAATTTCTACGCTCGTTATGGTAAAATTTAAAATTAACATATTCGGAAAAAAAATTGTCGCCATTTTTTTACGCCACCACTCTAATGCACGTTACATACTTCGGTAAACAAAAAAAAAGCAGGGACAAAAGTTAAGCAATAACAATTTAAGTGTAATTTTTTTAAAGTATATATGATTAAAATTGTGACTACAATAATTGATGTTTTATTTCAAAACAAATAGTCTGGTCGAGAAGTGAGTTTTCTGCGAAAAATTGTTAGCACAATTTTAAAAATATGGGGTTTGATTTTTTGGATTCCGAATTTTATTTTGAAAGGGAAATTTTGGAATTTTTTTGCTATTAAAAATTGCAATTGTTATTAACAAAAAACGAAGAGAGAAAAAGGTGGTCTCTGTTTTTTAGCAGTAACTTCAAAAATATTATAAAAAAGCTCCATTTTGAAAAAACATTCTGAAAGAGGAGAAAAGTTCATGAAAAAAGTCTCGACTCCCGAAATTGTAACTCTATTATTTATAATTTTAATTTAACGTTGAAAATAGCGTTCCGCGCGGCAGTTTCAACGTTGTCGCGTCGCCGCCAAACAAACTAAGCGTCACAAAATATTTTTTTCATAATACTACCAATTACCTTTACTATCAATTTAAAAATTTGAATAAATTATAGTATCATTTAGACACTTGAAGGAATACAATCCAGTTTACAAAAAATCTTTAACTTGATTTTTGTTTAAGTTATTCAATTGTTAATTAAGTAATTTTTCATGAACTTAAGCTAACATAAAATCTGTCGCAAAAGTTTAAATAATGTAGCTAAAAATCTTTTTCCTCTTGAAGCCTATTCTGATAACTCAATAAACAAGATTCCGGTATAAAGATTAATTAAAGTTTTTTTATTTTTTTTATAATGATTTTTCGAAGTTAACAAAGAATGAAAAATCCGGAAAATTTCTGATTATTATGTCTAAGACCGTATAATCAATAGTTAAGAAGTTATAACAATTTATAAGTTAATAAAATCGGTGACCGCTTCCATGGTGATGTAGTGAAATATTTAAAAATGCCAAAATGCCCTTTTAATTTATACTACTTTAAGATACTATATGGTACTTTAATGAGTATAAATTATTTTGTATTACATCTTAACAATTCTCTCTATTTATCTTCCACCTATGTGTATATTAAATTAGCCCAAAATGCATTTTCGTTATTTTCCCCAATAACAATATATCATAACAGTTAATTCATCACAACTACAAGGTTAAAAACTGGCAGACAGGTATAAACTGGCAGTTAGCTATGGCTTGTGAAAGGAACCTAATAAATGTTTTAAACACCTGAAAAAATGCTCTTAGTTGGGTGGAATAGATATATATATATATAGACATACTCACGCACACGCGAACGCACACACACAAGCGCGCACGCGCACACACATCCCAACGTTTGCAATTTCTTTCACAGATTTCAAAACAATTTGTAAAGTATATATCTCTTGCCCTCCGAAATCCGACCTGTTGTTTGTGTGATCGTCGCTGTCGCAGATCGAAAATTTAGATAATGAAGACGCTTGCCTGCAACATGCATTAACATGCAGCATGCAACCCACCGCTGACCCTCGAATCTGCCTCTCCACTACGAACTTCTATCCAAATGATTGCATGACAGCGGCCCGCTTAACGAGGTTGTGTCGGTTGTTTTAACGCTCCTTGCACCCTGGTGGATGTGACTGTCGGCACTTTCCTGAGGATGTGCCTGGTTTGCATGAATCGTACGTAGAATTAACAATTTAACAGTTAGCGGAAAAAGATAATTATAAAAATAAATAACACTTGCTTAGGTGTTCGATATCTGTCAATCCTCTGGAATCAATATTTAATCATTTGGATAGAGATTCGTAGTAGAGAGGCAGATTCGAGGGTCAGCGGTGGGTTGCATGCTGCATGTTAATGCATGTTGCAGGCAAGCGTCTACTATGGATTTCCGCGAATTAACACCTCACACAATACAATTAGACAATGAAATCGTTAAAAACTCGAGACTGCAGCGCCTCAGCGCCGCCGCACAGCTGAGCTAACTCAGCAGAAATCTATCATATCTAAAAATAAATAGCTACTTATTCCGGGCAACAAAAGGGAGACCGTACGCGGCGCTGCTCGATATAATGAACGGTCATTAGCGAGCGCGCTTCAACAAATCGGGGCCAATAAGCGCGACCAATTGTACGATCACTGCGCACCAGAAGCGCGGAACTTCGTCAAGAATTGTAACCGTGGTGACTAAGGACGCGCACGGTGCAGTCTACAGTCGCCGCATCGATTCTGTGTCTGCACTTACATTACATGCTGGAACATCACTATGTCCACATCTGTGATTTTGATAAAATGGATATGTACACCATAAAGAAAAAAAATTGGGAAACCCTTTCTCGATGAAAAGACTTCAAACAAAATTCTAATTATAAAATGATATGGCATACAGAAATAAGGTAGGAATTAAAAACTTACTTTAAGAAAATAAACTTTGTATTTAATTTATTTAACGTTGTTAATAGGGAAAACATTAAATGAAAGAGAATTTCAAGTCTCATGTTATGACTAATGATTCCCTTAATTCATATAACAATCTGCCAATTACTGATGACCAATCATGTGCTGAAAATTATCATTGAACTGACTGAGTAATAAGTGAACACTAATCAGTATGGCCATCAGGTAGGCCAGAGCGTTGTGGCCTCTCTGAATCAGTCGACCTTCACATCTTCAAGGCCTTATGTCAATTGGCTAATCCATGTTTTTTCTACAATTTTTATTTAATAAAGTGGTTGACTAACCATTTGTCAGTGAAACTACTTTTATTTTTCTTAAACGTAACAATCAGATTTGTTTTGTTTTTAAACTTTATTAGCAATATTTGAAAGTTGTTTAACATTTCATTACCAAGATATGCCATTTCATTGTGGAGCATTACCTGATATTATGATAACAGGTATAATGTATTCAACGGCTTCCACTATTTTAATTTTTCTATGAAGAATTATGTCCAAGTATTGAAATTTTAGACTATTCAAAGTAAAAAACATTTTTATTATAAATCTTATAAACATAGTATACATATACAATTAATCAATTGTAGGTTTTACTTTAAATCTTTATTTTCTTTTTTATTAGCCAGTGTAATGGATGTACATCGTTTTCTCAATTTGTCATGCAAATTAATTGTGTTTATCTGATTTATGATAATATGATAACATACCTTATAGACAACAAATATTACATACTGCCTTCATATTCTAAAACTATATTCACATAATGTATGAACTTCGCAATATATATCACAGTTCTACATTGCATATTCTAAGAACGTTCCTGGACTAAGCCATCCCTTAGGTTCTCTGGGTTAATGATTAACTAACCTGTCTGAAGATGAACAAAATCATTAATTGAATGTGAATGTCCTTCATCTTATGAAATATAAAATATTAAATCAATTTATTGTGCTTCTAATTTGTATAAAAATATAGATTTGTTCATCAACACATTCATATTTTTAACATAACCTTGTGCATTTAATTGTATATTTTAGAATGCTTATGAACATGTAAGCATTCTAAAATATAATCAAAAACTTTTCGATATTGACTTAAAAGTATGGTTAACATGTTAATCACAAAGAAATTCTTCTTACTTTTTTCATACATTTATGTTCAATATTCATTTTTTAAGTATCCTATTATGCATAAATAAATTATTTGTTCTTGTGTTTGGAAAAATTTCTTTATTGCATAGTTGGATTAAAATTCACTGTCTATATTTACAAGGACAACGGCTGCAGACTATGGTTAGTATCTCCTATCGTTCTTGAAAAAAGTCATTAAGATGGACAGTCCAAGTAGCAACAACGATACACAATAGGGGTATTGGTGAATCAACAATGCCTGTAGTAATCGCCAAAAGAAAACAATGACTCTTAGCTCTCGAATTCCGATATATATATATATATATATATATATATATATATATATATATTATATACTTCAAGGACAGTTTTTGATAGATCGCATGCTTCAGGGACATCTGTATACTTTGGGGACTGTCCCAAAGTATGTTTATATCAAACGCATACTTTGAGCCCATTCTATGTAACGCATGCTTTGAGACAACTGGTCAAGCGTGAACATTTCAAGGGTTCAGTGCCATTTCGCACTTTTCTGGGTAACAACTAGATAAGTTTCTTAATAATTGTTATTATTTGATTAATTTTAGTAGAATGAATTTCAATATTGACTCCAAACTACTCCGACTTTGCCTGAATGAAAATAATTTTCTTGTTTATATTTCAGTATTTTATGATTGTTTTTATATTGCTATATTGAAAATAATAATTATTAAAACTATAATATTAAAATAAAATGTATGTTTTGGGGTTTGCTTCTATTTTGTGAGTTTATATTTATAACGTCAAAAAATGTTATGGTATATTTATTTTTAAGTTTTGCCTTTATAATAATTGTTTTTTTCCTATTTATTTTCTTTGGCTGTTCTCCATTTTACGACTAATTACTATAAATCCTGTAGCGTCGGTCTGTATGTCTTATTATAATGAACAGTTTGACCGATTGTGAAAATTGTTATACAGTAATCTGTCTATTTGTGTACCTTTATGTTTTTTATTACCTGAACATGTGATTGCGTAAATGATAGAATACTGTTAGTTTGTCTGTCTGTCTGTATCTCGGTTTACCTGTATGTTTTGTTATAACTTAAAATGATTCGACCAATCTGTGTAGATAATTAATGTACAGTCTGAACATATGATTGCAATATAAGCTACTGTCTCAGTCCGTCTGTCTGTATCATCTTTTATGAATTGAAAGATTTAATCGATCTTATTGAAAATCGCTTACCGTTAGAACATGGATCGCAAATGATAGGCTACTGTTTGTCTATTCGTCTATCTATAATTATATATGTTTTTTATAACTTAAGAATGTGACTGACTTAATAAAATAGGTCTGGAAAAAACATGTGCTTGCATAAATGATAGATTACTGTGTGTCTGTGTTTTGGCAGTCTGTGTATATGTTCTTTTATAATTTAAGCAGTGACCAATATCGATAAAAAAAATTAGTATAGAGTCAAAACATGTGATTGTGCAAATTATAGGCTACTCTCTGTCTGTCTCTCTGTGTGTTATTTTATAACTTAGAACCGTTCCATCTATTGAATTAAAATTGGTGATCAATTAGAATATGTTAGTGTACTGTCTGTCTGTCTACCTGTGCGTATTATGTTCTTTGTTAACTTAATCGATCGTAATAAAATTAGTTACATTCAGAACAACCTGTGATTGCCAACACCTGTGTTATTTCCACACCATATGAGAGAACAATGAAAAAACAATCATTATTTTTGGTTCTTTAGTAGCAATATTCATTATTAGTATTTATATTTAGTTTTATGTAGTTGCATGTGTCTATGTGCGCTAATTTGCTTTGCATTAGAGTTAAGGGGTTAAATTTTGTATGAAACTTTATTAGAGCAAATTGGAACTTTAAAAGTCATGAGATGCATATTTTATAATTAGATGGGAGGGAACAGGATTGTGTATTACTAGCATACGTATCTGACGTTGTTTGCGTATTTTTCCTGTTGAACGAATTATCAACGGATACTAAATACTTACTTCATTAATAGAAACTCTTTGAATGTAATAGACCATTAACACTGCTTTATGGTGAAACCGAAGTCTATTAATAAGCTAATATATCATATAATGAGAACAAATATACTAGGAACCGATTTCAATAGTAAAACAAAACTTATGAGTTGATAGATATATATTTTGATAAGCTTTTTTATTAACTTGTAATAGTTATATGAATATATGTTATCGGTTCCAAAATTCGCAAACCAATTTTCAACCCTTTACTGGTATCCGATTAAGCTGAAATTTGCTATACTTATGTAAGTTAGGTGACAATGAAATATGATGATACCATCGAATTGGTCTGATGATGGCGACCGAGCGTTAGCCATGGTAACTCTAAACTAAATATGATAAACCCATCATGTTAAGCTTTATTTGATTTGTTCTGATAAAACAATTACCTTGCTTGGTATACAGAGTCTGATAATTTATTATCAGACCCAAAAATAGTCATAGGAACTCCTGAGCTATACATGATATACTTATCGTGTTTGGATTCGTTTGATATTTCTTAACAAAGACTTTAATCATACATGATGCCCAGGGCTAGATGATTTCGGAAGATAGTTAAAGGAGCTCATATGCTACACATAACAACTCGCCGTTTGGGTTCCATTGATTTTCTTGAACAAAATTTGAAATTTGTTAGTTATCGGGTCTAATGAATTTTTAATGAAAATTTCAGATAGTAGTCTAGGAATTCGCTACTCAAAAGAAACTCATCCTTTGGGTTCGTTTGATTTGTTTATATATTGAAAAATCTATATTTTTTTCATTTTATTGAGATCTTTTGTTCACTTTTCGCAGTCGGGATTTATTTAATTGTTTTTCTTTTAATTCTGTTTTAACATTCTAAGATTGTTTTCCTTTCACTAGCATCGTCATCGTCGTATCTTTTTGTATTAATCGTGATAAATCTTAGATTTATATGTTGTTATTCGTTAATCTTTCTGGTCGTATAAATATTAAACAGAGATTATTGCAGTAAAATAGATTTGGAAACATCATCTTGACTTTGTAAGACCTATTCAATGATATGTCACTCCACAGATATGCAATTTTATTTTAGCGCTACTTTTTATTTTAAGACTGCTTTTGATTTTGATTTTTGTAATTTTATTTTAATATACACTGTGACAATCGCGGCACCGAAATAAATCTAATCGAATTAGGTTTATAAGTTTAATAGTTATGAGGGAATATAGGAACGGACATACATACAAACAAGTAATCACATAATCCTTCTTTTGCGTTCACCGGTGCGGTACAAATTAGTTAATAAATAAATTAATAGAAAATTTGACTGCGTTAAAGTGGACTAAAAAGATGGAAACAAAGATGATTTAAAAATGATTTAATAAAATATGCTAGAAAATAGAAAATCAACAAAATACTTGCAGTCGTGGGTATCAGATTCATGTTCACGGCTTGTTTCCACTAGAACAAATCGGATGGATTATAGTTTCTAATTACAGATCAAGACATTTAGATTAGGAAAAAAATC